>JACGDI010005624.1:220783-270892 GCA_014898725.1 Jacaranda copaia | reverse complement strand
AAAAAAAAAAAAAACAAAGGTTTTCTACATTGTTATTTGATTGATGCCGAATTCACGTTACCTTTTCTATCATAGCTAATTTGTTAGGGTGCTTGGTACTTTTTTCTGGCTTACCAAGAATATTTTCAAAACTTTGAAGGGTTAACTTTTTGTTAAAAAGGTTAATTTTTGAAAATCAAATACCCAAATTTTTTCTCTCATTTTGCAAGATTTGTTATACATTTATCAATTATATATTGTCCTTACGCATATAAGTGTGAAGTTTTGAATTTAAATTTCAACGAACTTTTTAATATGCACAATCGATCATATACACTAATATTATTGGCAAGAATTCAAACAACATTAATTTTTTATCTTTTTTTATTCTTTAAGTATTAACTTTCACTTAACAAATTTGTAGTTAATCATAATTTACACATCTAATCAAAATTACCACTAACAAATGAAAAGTTATTTAAGATAACATAACAATTAACTTATGACCCGGAAAAAGTGATTACTTTAGTTTGGTGGTTAAAAGAGAAAGATAAAAGGGGCTAAAGCATAGCTCACCTTTAAAGAGTGTCGATAAACGTGAGCCTTAGACTTTGCTAGTAATTACGCCACGGCGACCCATTTTGTTCACCCATTTTGGTGCATAGTGTTTGTCATTGCATAATATTTGTACATCTAATAGTTTTTTAATGAACCAACTTTTGTCCTTCATAATGCCATTTTATTTTAATTTCTTACAGAGAATAATTAAGATTAGTAATATTATATAATAACTTAATCCCTTTTCGGGACATAATGGTCCAGTGATATGTTGAAGTTTGAATAATGGTGCGCCAGCTGTATGAATTTCGAGCAAATTAACAAATTAAGTATTATAGGGAAAGCCTAAATTTTACTTTCCCGACTTATCTACCTCTTCTCCATCATAAAGTTAGTGCTGTTGGCAAATTAAACTTTTCTTTTTCTTAAGTTTGACGATAAATGATTTAATTATTTTTTTAATGTTAAATAATATATCAAATAGTAAGATATAAAATTTCAATAGTATTAAAATTGTTGAGAGATCATATGTGATAAGTTAGATGCACAACATTATTTTATTCCACAAAATTAACCCATCGTCAAATTGATAAAAAATTTCTCTATCATTCCCCTCTCAATTGGCATATAGTTTTGCTGTATTTTCTTTTCTGAATTTCCTAGTAAATATTGCAATTAAGAGTAGACAGCTAACAATACCGTGGAAAACTGATAATATTTATTCGTTTCTGGGATATGAAAAATTCGTAAACTTAACCAAGTACGAAATAACATGAGAGGCTGCAATTCAGGCCTCTGGCATCCAATAACACACGGCGAAACAAGTCGATTTTCTTATATTAATTATCTAGTACTCGATGCTTGCCCGGTAGCCCAAATAGCGCAATAGTCAAAAGAGTGATTATTAATTACACATTTGTTGGAATTTTTTATATGGATTTGACGGACATGATTAATGCATGGCATTAAAAGAAAAATTTTGCTTCCAAAAATCCGCCAAAATACCCGAATAGGTCAACATCTTAGTCTTTTTACTTAGATCGGATCATGACCCGAGTGAGTCCGATCGGGGTTGGGTTATGACCTTGATAATGGGCCATTGATTAATGAGGAATCACCTCGATCCATATAAGCAAAGATAGCTTATAGCTTATAAAAAGGAAGGATGCACATAGTTTTAGGCCATGTTGTTCATTATTTATTTGCTCATTACTTTATCCATTCTCTACCTTGAATTCTTTTGATTACTTCAGTTACTAACTTAGGCATCGGATGGACTTAGTTGAGGTTGATCTTGGCTAGCCTAACATATGATCTTTTGGTCAAGTTGGAGACCTCAAAAAATCACTTGTGCGGATTTGGGTTGAGATTAAGGTCAAAGGTAGGGGCCAAATTGAAAATACCAGGTCAAGGTCAAAATCCTAGACTTGAGACGCATAATAATTAACATTAATTATTAATTTCAAGAAGAAAAATACTAATATGGAGTAATTTATGCTATCTTTTCTTAATAAATGATTTGAAGTACTAGTTCTTGACAAAGGGTAGATGCACCATCATTAGTATTAGCTGAACTTGAGTGAAACTTCTAATTGTGGGATCCATTACGTAATAAACTTATTTATGTATAACGTATGATATATAAAAATATGGTGTGTATATATTTAGTGCGTGTTGTGAATTCATCGAATCTAAATGTTCATTTGCATTTTCAATTTACATACATTCTCTTTAATTATTTGTAGATTTTTTAATTCCATAATTCATATATTATATTAAATAATTATTTATGAATCTCAATGCGTAATATCAATAAAGATCCTTTCTGACCATGAGAATAAAATGAAAACTTATTGGTCCCAAAGCCCTTGTGTTAGTGTCATTGGGTGCTTATGTATTTTATTAATTGTACAAGATCTGATATATCATTCGCTGCGAATGATATACAAACGGTTCAAATATATTCTCTGATATCTCCACGGAACAGCTGATCATGGCTTGTTCTATTTAATTGATCTACTCGAGTTCATTGGATATGTAGATGTTGAATATCTTTTTAATGCACACAAAGTACGATCCCAAACTAGCTATTTATATACATGTGATGGTATTGCTATATCATGACGTTCTATGAAAATTGTTACTTCTTAAAATCATGCTGAGATCGTAGCAATTCATGAAGCAAGTCGAGAATATATTTGGTTAATATTAATTGCCCATTACATCAAGAAGAACTGTGGGTTATCCACTAAAGACGAAGTTCCTACAGTATTATTCGAAGATAAAGCTGCTTGCATTGCTCAATTACAGGGAGGATATAATAAGGGAGATCGAACAAAGCATGTTCCATCAAAATTATTCTTCACACATGATCTTCGAAAGGATGATGAAATTAGCGTACAACAAATCCGATCAGGTGAAAATCTGGGAGACATATTTACCACAGCACAACCAAAGAAAACATTTGAAAAGTTGGTGAAAGAAATTAGAATGTGTCAGTTCAAATATCTGAATAAATGTTCCTAACATAGGGGGTTAAATAAGTCCTTTAACCCTATGAGCAGTGTATTCCTTTTTCTTAACTAGAACTTTTTTCCTAGTGAGTTTCCTTCTAACGAGGCCTATCCTCTATGTAATGGACATCCAAGAAGGAATGCTATGAATTCATCGAATATATGTCCATTCGCATTTTCAACTTACATACATTCTCCTATATTATCAGTAGGTTTCTTGATTCCCATGATTCATGTATTATGTTAAATAATCTTTCATTAATATTTTGTAACTCTATAAATTAGAGGATTTGGTGCCTCATTTGCAAGCTAATTAAAAAGCTTATAACACAAAGTGTCGAACAATTCCTTATAATTTTCTTTGTTTATTTTTCTTTCACCTACCGTCATTATATTTTCTATTTTACTTTATCAAATTTAATAATCTTGACATAAATTTATAATTATACGTATAATGTTGGATTATTAAGGGGGCCAAGGCCCCTTGAGGCCACTCCCAAATCCGTCTCTAAATCCCCCAAAGACAGTGCCATTACAATCTTGTCTTTTAAGTCATAAATGCTCCTTGCAATCCATCACCACATATATATAATACTGCCACCTTATGGATTGTTGCAGCCTTCTGCAAAGTCTTTATGGAGCCAGTTACTAAATTTTATTAAATTCCGCTCCATAGCATCTCTTTATGCATGTTACGATTACAATTTACAAACCCAATTGACATTTAATTTCTTAATTTTGATATTACTTACGTTAGTACCAAAGGTGTGACAGACTAAGATAAATTGAGAAATCATCTATACAGTGTTGTAGTGCAGAATGCAATAAATACATGGGATTCTGAAGGGATCCTCATAAATAAGCGTGAGATTAACTGTATAGACTATGCGGTATTACTGCGATCCTCATACCACATTGATCTAAGCACTTTTAGCAGCATTCTTGCCTTAGTTTTGGTCCTCCCATTGCACTGGCTCTGAAGAAGCAATAGCAGTTGAGTTAAGACCCCATCGGAAATGGCCTTTTCCCTTGCACTTTTTGAATCAGAACATATTATCAGCAGCGAATTCACAGCACTTTCACTTCCTTCGTGGTCTGATACTCTGAAAACCATTTTCACTATTACTTTAATACCACAAGGGTGATGAACAATTGCCTCTTTTGCACTACTCCCCACTCCTATAGTTAAAAGTTTCTCAATTGTGGACATTGCCATTGGTGCTAAGCTTTTATTCTGGAATCCTAAATTGGATAAGTATGCAATTAGCCCTTCAATTGCACCTACTCTTGCCAGATTCTCACAATTTTGTTCCATGAAAGAAAGTCCAGATACTGCCCTTATACCAGCCTCAACAGCCTCAGATTTTTGATTTTGAACTAGACAAACAATTTCTTGCAGAAGCTTGACAGATTTTCCAAGTTTTCTGCAGAGCTCTTGAGTCTCTAGACCAGATGAAATTCCCTCGATTAAAAGGCATAAGCTTTTCTTGATGAACATATTCCCTTGCTCAAACAGAAAGACAAACCCCTCATAATTAGACTCTTGTTTCAATATATTGAGAGCCCTCAGATCAATAAAGGGCATCAACTTTAAGGCAACAAAGAGTGCCTTTTCAACAAAGAGAAGATTTTCTTGAAAACCCAATAAGCCTTGTCCATTTCTGAGGGCTTGTTCCAGAAGTAGCCCAAAGAAGTCCAATTTGATCAAGCAAGAATTCTGGAGGGGTAGATCTTGGGACAAAGAATGAACCTTTTCTATCAGTTGAAGCTTTTTTGCTAATGTAGGCTCATCAGACTCAAAGATTTGCTTGATTGCAGCAATGGAAATATTGTGTTGGGTAAATTCTTCAGGGCAATCATCAGTCTCCATTTGGGTGCTATTGGAATGAAGCCAATCATTGATCAGATGGCGAAGGGTGTGATTAGGAACCATTGATGAATCTTGGAGCTTCTGCATTGTGACTGGGCAAGTTAAATTCCCAGCAGATAGCCATTTTTCTATGCAGGGCCGGTCATAAGTTTGGCCTGTGCAAAGAGTAACTGGATCTTGGAATAAGTCCAGACTTATTGGGCATCTGAACAAAGGAGGAACAATCATTTCTGAACCATGCATAGATAATCAAAAAACCAGTTCTCCTGCAGAAATAAGAAAATAAAATAAATATAAAAGAGTGCTTCTATTTTGCTGAAGGATGGAAGTAATATATTAGACAGATTTTCTGAACTAGGAAAGGAATAGAATAGTATGGTACAAAACAAAACAAAGAAATATGGGTAAGGGAGAACCAAAATGTTTTATTGCAGTGGCTAGTGGGTGGAAGGTGGGGTGCTGGGAGAGCTACTTAGTTTGTAAATTTGCAGTTTAATACTGACAGGAACACATGGGAGAGAGAGGGATAATTATAATTGGAAGGGATATCTTAGTTGGGGGTGGGGCTGAGTAGGGGTGGGCTATATGAGAAATCAGAAGAAAACAGCGGACACAAAAGCACAAGTGACCAGAAAATTGGGCCTCATTCCCGGCCCCTGGTTGAGACTATGGGTACACTTGGTAGGATTTTTTGCTGAAGACAAGAACCTATGCAATGAATAAATAAATTTATAAGGGGTGGTTTATTTTTTATTCCTTATTTGCTCATATAAAAGCGAATTGGGGAAATAACTATGACCTAAATATTCATAATAATTCAATTCAAATGAGTAAGAAATCAGAAAAAAATAATCGTATTGTAAGTTGTTATATCAATCGAGCTAGCCGTACAGGAATTGCAGCTAATGATATAGAATAATTGCACAAGGGGTCCTACTTTTTCCTTTGCCCCGATTTACCAGTCAAACTGACTTATCAAAGCAAAACTAGCTGTTATTATCTTTGAAGTTTGAATGCACCAAACAATAGTTGAATTGTTGAATTTGGATCGGAAGACAAACAGCCGTACTTTTTAGGGGGGTACCCCACCCCTCAACCATCTGCAACTGGAATCAGGGTCAATAAATACTCCAATTTTTGGTATTTATTTTTATTAAAGATTTCTTTATTTATTTTAGAAAAAAGAAAAGTTTCATATATTTTAGACTACTGTTTAAAAATGATTAAGAGTTGTGCTAATATCATTATTTTTAAGTGAGAGGATTTAATTTTTTTAAGAAAATGAAAAATTAATATGAGTTATATATTTAGCAGGTTTTCAGCTTAAAGCTTTCATATTAAAATAAAATATGAGATACTTATTAAAAACTAATTAATAGAAAATGTTATAGGGATTTTACTTCCAACATGTGGCTAATTAATCATTACTTATGGGATTCCAATAATTGTAGAGAAAAATCCGCAAGGCGCAAAGACTGATTGGTTGTTGTGGATAAAAATGTGAGAAATTATATTTGTAAAAAAGACTGGCACCTAAACCCAATTTGTTAATCATATCAGAATCATCGTCGAATTACATAGTCCAAAAGTATCCATACATGCGGACAAAATTTAAAGCTAGAAAATAATTAGCATTTATTTACTACTATATCTTAAAAATTTCTTATATTCATATTTAAGATGGATAATATTTTGCATTGAAAGGGTGGAAAAAATTATGCAAGCATAGAGAGTATTTTAGTGATGTTGTATTTCTCTTCACATTGAATCAACAATTATATACTTTTATTTTTCAATAAATCCTTATTATTGTTGTTGCTATTGCTGCTACTGTTATTATAACCAAACCATTTAGTAATTTTGTATTCCTCTCTGATCGTCTTCTTGATGTTTTCGGGTTTGTTTTCGTCTTCTTCTTCTTCTTCTTCTTCTTTTTTTTTTTTTGTCTTCTTTTTACCTTTTTTCTGTATTTAAAGCGATTTTTTTTTTTTTTGGGTTTTGTCTGTTCTGGGGGTGGAGGAGGGGGCTTTGAATTATTAATTTAATTCTTTGAGAAGGAAGAAAACTATTTTGGTCATGATCAATCAATAATTGTTTAATAATTAACAAGTACTAAGTTTATGAATCATTCTTTCCATAACTGGATTATGCATATAAACATTATATTAGGCTCGGTTGAATATACATACATTACAAACATTAATCACTATTAATAATGAATACCCCATTAATTTGTCGTTTATGCCTTTCACATTCTTCAAAAAGTAAATTACACTGTCTTCCTAATGAATCCAAGATGATAACTGAAAGAAGACTAATCAACCAAATATGGGAACAACTGACCGATTAGGTTCACCTCACTTCCGCAAGTGGACTGCATACCCCTACCCTTGGCCCCCGCCCCAACATTTTCAAACACGTAATTTGAAAGATTATTCACCCAAAGGAATATGCAGACATATATAAACTAAGAAACACAAATAGCATGTTTGGTTGTGAATTGGGGCATTTTGGCAAAATAATTTTTGAAAAATGGGAGAATGTGATGATTATTTATTTGTGTTTTGGGAAAATAAATTGGAAAAAATTAATTTGTTTGTTTGTATTTTGGGGGTCAAAATGTCACATCAATGATTTTTTTTTGTTGGATTTGTAGGGTGAAATAAGTATTTTAAAATTATTTATATGTGTGTATATATCTATTGTATGAGTGGTAGTATGTGTATATATTTGTAATGATGAAAGAATATGTAGTGCCTTGAGAATAGTGCGGAGTTGGGAATAGTAAAAATTTTGAGGGATTACAAAATTGAGAGTATTGAATGAAATCAAAACAAGAAAGTATAACTAAGTAATATATTATCAATATATGTATATATATATATATATGTATGTATGTGTGTGTGTGTATGTATGTATGTATGTGTGCATGCATGCATGCATGGTGTAGCGAATGCAACAAAGCCAATAAAAAACCCGTGAGCTTGAACTAACATAAGGATGTTTAAATAGGTGCATTCATTGTCGTTGGAGTGCATGACTTATTATTATGTGTAAATTGTAACTATTTTCCGTCCAAAATCCTAAAATAACTATTTTTTTTCTTAACAATAACAATGATATAATACGTATGTGACATTATAATAATTTTATGTTAGATGATATTTTTAAGTTTTACCGTCCTAAAGAATCGTATTGCATGTATAATATTAATATAAGGTTTTCTTGATATTCTTCTATTATATAGGAATGCTATTTTATGGCTTTTTACCAAAAACACCATTATAATATAGGTGATGCGTTTCATGAAAGTCCAAGTTGGTTATATTGCTACGTACTTATTTATTATTATTGTCCTCGTCTTGTAATCATTCACTATTAAAAAACCAAGTATTTGCTATGAAAAAATTGCTACAAAATTAATTTTGTAACTATAGCTATAAATTATAGCTACGAATTTTCATAGCAAATGCAATTTTTTTTAATTATAATTAACAGGTATTATGATATTATCAATTCATAGCATTATACTTTTGAAAAATGACACATTACTTATGCATTAATTATCTGTAGAAAAATTAATATATTTATAAAAAAAAATTATCATTAGCTATGGACTGATTGTAGCGGAGGTTAGCTACAAAATCACCAGATTTGAACTTGATTATAGCAATTTCATAGCTAAAATTACAAAATTTTAACATTAATTATAAAATCTCTGTAGTAGATGCCCTAATTTCTTGTTGTGGTTAAAAATGATATAATTATTTGAGAGGTTGCCTAAAACAAAGTTAGTGCAAGTTAAAAAAGCAATTAATTGAACAAATCTTTTTAACGCTGTATTTTGAAATATTTTTTTATTCATCGTTTTCCCAAATACTGTTCATTGAAAAGTAGGATATGTCACATTTGCATGCCTAACATTTAATGGAATTTCATTATAACCTCTCAATCAATTTGCACGAACGGCTTGGGAGGGTCGAAAGAAAAAGAGGCACAATGCAATCTCTGTCTTGTTGTGCATATATAGTCTTACAAGTCATTACGTAACAATCCATAATCATACGCCAATGAAAACAACCCATAACCAAATGTTTGCCCAACAACAGCTCAAATGGGGCAATGGTTTAGTGGAAAACTAAAATGAGATAATTCAAAATCAAGAATTTTTATTTTGTTTATTTTATAATTGAAAAATGTGAGTATGCTACTTCTTCAACAATTTTTGGATTACTGAAAAAACAGAAACAAGGAAACAGAATTAGATGGTTGCAAATATACATTGTAACTTGTGAATTTTTTACCGTTATTCTCTCTACAACTCAGCGATAGCCGAAAAAAAAAACAGATAAATTGAAATTGATATTAAAATAATAAGTAATAATACAAAAGTCGTCACTAATCATATATATTACGTGATAAAAAGAAATTATTTTGTCACCTTAATAATTTTTACAAACTAAATAGTAATAAAAATAGTACTTAAATCATATCATTGACCATATATTAGTGACCTACATATGGAGAAAATTTAGTAACAATGAAATTTTTGTCATAAATTATAATGAAAATTTTATTGTTACTGAATTATCATCATATGGACGTCTCTAATTGTTAATAGTGATAACTTAAAATATTAATTTTTGTCATTATTGAGTCATATTGTGATAAAATTAAAATTTTTGTCACTTAAAAAATATAATTAGTACCGAAATAAAAGCTATTGCTATTTAATACATATCATTATTAACAATTTTTACATTAATATTTATTATTTTTCATGAATATTTTTATTTATTTTTTTTGGGAGTGAATTCCAATTTTATTTTATGTTGTAGAAAAGCCATGCAACATAAGATGATTCTACAAGTATTTCATTCTATCTGTTCCTAACAAAGCGTTTCGTGGGTGCTGTCGATATATAAATAGATTAATTTTCTAATCGGTATTAATATGGTATCTAGTAAAATAACAAATAATTTTAAAAAGCAAAACAACAAATTAGTTAAAAATGGTTAATTAGATGAAAGTAGCCAAAGTTACATTAATTTCAGGAATAAGTTCTCACTTGTTTTTTTCAAGGTCTGCACTCTTCACTCAAAGTTTAAAGTTTTGAGTTCACTTCCTACTTGAGTAAAAAGACAAGAATAGTCCTATGTTAAAATTAAAATTATAAAAATACCTAAACTAATATCTTCAAATGCAATTTCTCTTTAATTATACCCCAAATGCTTTTCATTCGTACAATTTTTCCTCCGCTCTCTAGACATTCTAACTATGAAATTGTTATGTCATTGCTCTCTTCACTGCTTTCTGGCTTCATTGCTTTTGTTTTCAATTTTGCTACTTTGTATTCAATCATTGAAGCCACATTCTGCCATTTTTGAATATCCAAGCTAGAAGGGTTCCACTTTCACCCTTATTTGCAAAGACAAATTAAGAGGTGTTTTTTAAATTAGATTTTTTTTCCCTATTTTGGTGTTGAATCTCTCTCTCTCTCTCTCTCTCTCTCTCTCTCTGTGTGTGTGTGTGTGTGTCGTGTGTGTTTTATACTTGTTCTAGTTTGATACGTATACTTTATTTTGTTTATTCTACTTAATTTTGTTAGTATACTCGATTCACTCACCTTAGGTTTCTTTTTTTTAAAAAAAAACTAATTTAATCAATTACTATTTGAGTACTTTTATTTCAGTTGACATATACTTGATTTCTGTATGTATATATTTCATATAAAGTATAATGCATAGTAGTTGTTCAGTTAAATTAATTTTAAAAATATTTTTAGTGCTTTGTTGTAATCATGATTTGTTAGTTTTTTAATGATGATTGATAATTGCATAAATGTAGTATTACCTGTACATAAATTTGGTTATAAGTTGCTAAGTTTCAGTATATTATACGCATATGCAGTATTAAATTTTAAATTTTTTGTAAAGCTAATGGCTAGACTGATAGGCCATCGCATCAAACTATCAAAGCTAATAGAAAATCTGAGCTTCATTCTCGATGTTCTTCACAATACTTTCACAATGCCATGAAGGAGCTACATGCTCAAATGAACTTCAAATACAAAGAAGCAACAAAGAGAACCCCATTTGCAAGTTACTTTGAAATGCCGAAGCTAAATAACAATTTTATTAGAGTTGAAGCTCTACTAAAAGGACTTCGAGTTAACTTTACTTCATCTATAATTGGTGATAATATTGTCCTTCCATTTACAATAAGGGAGTTTTCTATCATATTAGGGTTGCAGCACATAGGACAACCTGTTGATTTTGATTTAAAAATGAATACTAATATTATTGAATGGTTATTTGATAGATAAAGTTGAAATGTTACTCTCATGGACATTTTGAAAAGCTTGAAAATTTTGGTAGACAAATACACTGACCAAGATATAGAAGTTTTTTTAGGGTGTACATACTTCTTATTTTCAACTATATTTTATTACCAACAAGTAACTATTTAACACCCTATTTCTTCTACCATACTTGAATGATTTGTCTTCAATTGATCTTTACACATGGGGAGATGTTATGTACAATTTTTATATGGGATGAGATGATATTACATATAGGAGATGAATTATAGGAAAGACTAAAAGAAAAAAAAAACCTTTGATGGATACACCATTGGCATCATAGTAAGTGAATTTAATTGTTAATTTTAGTTTTGTCAATATTTATTATTGAATAACTGTAACAACATCATGACTTTATGAATGATAGGCTTGGATATATGAGCACAAACCTTCTTTGGTATTGATGCATGAATTGCAATAATTTCTACGATTTTCTCAATGGCTTGAAAGCAAGATTCCAAATGGCATTACTAAAACAGAAGAAAATTTCAAATTGATTGCTAAAAATAAGGTGATGACTTCTTGAATTATTTATCTCTGATGTTTATAATTTTTTTTATACATATAAAATAGGAAACTAAGTTTTAGAGTTTTGTTCGAATTGATTGTGCATATTTACCCATTTGTTGAGAAGAAGCAACTATTGTTGTCAATACAAGTGCATTATGAAGTGCCAATACATCATGGAGTAACAATTGTTGATGTTTATGGCTTGAAGCATGGATGAATGAGAAAGACAAAGACAAAGAGCTACAAATAACAAAAGAAAGAGTTTTCTCTCTTGAGAAGAAAGGATTTGCTTATAGAATTGAGGCCAAGGAAGAGAAAAAAGAAGAGAAAGCAAAAAAGGAAGAAGAGGAAGAAAAAGAGAAAAAGAAAGATGAAGAGAAAGTGGAAGAGCAAGAAGAAAAGGAATTTGAGGTAGAGAATATTGTTGATGTTGAGGGTGTTCCTAATAAGTTTGAGACTCTGGGTGATGGTGATTAGGGTGATGATGGTGATGTTGATGGTGGGGGAGAAACAAAGAGGGAGATGATAGTCCATATGAAGAATGAAGCAAAAGAAAGCATGATGCTACCTCTTCTATTATTAGAGGAGTGAGAACAAGAGATAATAGAAGAAAAAATAGAAAAGATGAAGATTTTATCATATTACCCCCTCCAAACCATCAGAGGAAATGAAAGTTTGCGCCCATAGAGGCTAAGGTAGAGGTAGAAATAGCTCAAAGAAAAATGTTACAGAGGTGAGCCAAAGTACTACTGAGTTGAGTGATAATGTTGAAGAAATGGCTCAAGATGTTGGAAAGGAAATTCCTGATACTACAGAAGGGAGTTTAAATACTTTGGAGTATAATATTTAGTACTTCATCTATTTGTATAAATGTTGGAGTTAGGTACAAAAAATATTGTATAAGCATTTTTTTAATACTAAATTTATTGGGAATGAATACTGCTATTATTGTTTCTAATGCAAATTATATAAATCTGATAAGAAAAGGATAGTATTGTTATCTATGGAGATATTGGTGTTGAAGCTGATGGAATACGCCTCAGTGAATTTCAAGCAAGATAAGATTATTAAGGGCGCAATGCCATACCTGATAGACAACAAAAGATTATTGATTTGTTTTTATCTAAAGATAATTTGAAGTAATAATATTTAATGCTTGTTTTTCTTTTTATATTGAATATAATGAGCTCTTAATTGATAATCTTGAATTCTTTTGTATTGTCATTGTTTGTAATGGACCAAGACACTTCATCACATGAGATGTTCTATGTGATTTGTTATTTTAAAAGGAGTTGAGATGTGGTTGGATTGATTATTATATGATGATATTGTGTAGTAGCTCTTTCATGGCTACTTTTGGACATAGAACATGGTTTAAGTCTACCACTATTCAGGTAAATAATTTATAAAATATTTAGTACTCTACATGATAAAATAAGTGCTAATATCACTACAATTGATAGACTATAATGTTGAAATTTGAAGCAGCTGGAGCAGGTGAACAAAAAACATACGATAAATCACAGTAATATTCAATGTCTTCTACACAAATCATAGTAAGTCCAAGAAAGATGCTTGAGTAGCTCAATTTAGATGTATTGACCAATTGTTGATTTATTATTTTTCCAATTATTTCTATGTGCCATTGGTTCCTCTTGGTTTCCAATGCATCCATAAAAAAAGTTTACATAGATGAACTCCACCTGGTCCCCTATGTCAAAAGCAAAAAATTTATGTAAATTCATTATATTTTAGAAGTATTCATGTAAATTTTTTTTTTAAAAACTAAGAAATGAAATTACAATTACCCCTTGCAGAGTAAGTTTATAGCAGCATATCTCAAGCATTCATTAGAGTATGATGCTAGAAAAGGTGTAGTCCAATATGCATACTACCACCAACAAATAGCTGATATGGATTTTGGAGTTTATTGTAGTCATTGGCTTAATTTTATGTATCAAATCAAAAAGATTTTTAGGACTATACAAATGTGTATTCAATTGATGCATATCAGGCATGTATGGTTGCTACGATTCTGAGTTATGAGCATAGCTTACTACATTTTGATACAATATGATGATAGCTTCCCACATTCTGATACAATATGAGGATCATTTCTTGCATAAAAGGTCAAGACCACCTGGTATAAGGATGCAAAAAATAGTTTAGCTACTCAGGCAAGTAGTTATGAACAAAAGAAACTGAGTTTTGGTGGCCAAACAACATCCAGTATTTACATACTAGGTTTTAGTACTAGATACTAGTATTGTAGTATTTATCTTAGTATTTCCAATACACTTGACTAAATATTAAGTATTATATCTTTGATGAGTGTTTTGATTGTAGTGTGAATGAGAACATAAGTAGTTCGATGTGGGTATTTGTGTAGGTACTTTTAAAGAATATGATTTTGTTATATTAGAAGATCTTATCTGTTGTTTCATCCATCGAATTGAGTTAAACTTGGCCACTGAAAAAGCAAGTATTAAAATGCACCAAAGACGTACAAGATAAGAAAAATTCAGCATAACATTTCAAAAATCAAGTACTAGAATCACAAAAGTATTACTTTTTTTCTTGATTTATGATTAATACATAAGAGATTAAGTTGAATTTAAGTAATTGAGTCATTACATGATATCAAATCATGAAACTAATATTGTAATGAGAGATTCATTGGTTCTTAGTAGGGTCAAAATGATGCATTTACCTCATACACCAATGGTTTATATTAGTATGAATGAGAATATAAATGGTTGGATTTGGGTATTTGGGATCCTAACCACTTGAGCAAATGCTACAACGATCATTACTTGAAGAAAGTATGATTTTATTACATTAGAGGGTCTTATGTGTTGTTTCATCATCAAATTGAGTAAACTCGGTCAAAGAAAAAAGCAAGTCTAAAACACTCTAAAGACATACAAGATAAGAAAATTGTAGTATGATTGTTCAAAATCAAGCACTAGAATTGACAAAAGGGTACTTTTTTCTCAATTTATGGTATCATTATTAATGCGTAAGATATTAAGTTTAATTTAAGTAATTAAGTCATTGCATGATTGTCAAACCACAAAATATTAGTCTTAAGACAAATATTGTCATAATAGATTCATTGGCTTCAATGGTGGTGTCCAAAGGTTTCACTGACTACATACTTCAATGGTCTATATTAGTATAAATGAGAATATAAGTGGCTGGATATGGATATTTGTGTCCTCAACCATTTGAACAAGTGTTATAACAACCATTATTTGAAGAAAATATGATTTTATTGTATTAAATGGTGTTCGATACCTCAAAAGCAAACTAGGTGGCCTAGTCTCAAGGAGTGAAAAGTCGATCCCAAATAAAAGTCACCTATCTAAAATCATAATCTAAATTAAAAGAACTCCAAGCATTCAAAATAAATTAAACAATTTTGCAACATGAAAACTCAAAATGTTAATACTCTAATCTTAACTAAAGTCCACAAAAAGAAACTAAAAAGCTAATGCAATAATAAATACTAAATCTACAACAAAAATCCCAAAATAAAACTTTTGTTTTGATTCTCATTGAATTCGAGACTCACAACCTTACTAGGTAGGGTCTAGGTTTTTCAAGAGGAAATTAAAAATAATAGAGTATAAGTAAAGGGCTTAGTGAATGCCAGGTGTGTGTAAGGTGAGTTTATATATATAGATCAAATAATTGTCTAGTTATAAACATTTGTGAAAACAAGTGAAAAATAGTCTTGTGTTAAATAGTACTACAATAAGAACCTAACAATAAACATTTTTTGTAGGCTACTATTTAAATGCGAAGATCAGCCAATATTTGCTAAAGTCAATCAACCTTATGTTTCCCATCGTGACAGTCCCTTATTATTTGAGGTAAAGTGTGACCTTGCCAAATAGTACTCAAGCCTACGTCATTGGGATATCCTATGACCTACGTCAACCACAAATGACTTTGGTTGTGCACCAAGGTAATTGGACCATGGGAGCTTGGGGTTAAATTGCCGAACTCGCTGCCACCTGGTGAAGTCCCTTGCACACCCAGTTGAAGTTGGATCCAACATACAACATAAATAATAGTAAATTTAGTCATCAATGTTGATGATTGTATTTAACTGCTAGTCTAAAAATATTATTAAATAATAATGAAGGTTGAAAAGAACATATTTTTCTTGCATTACAAAACAAAATAAAAGAAGCTTATGTGTGCAGTGGAATATTATAATGCAATGTCAAATGAAAAAATTTACCACACATGGACTACATTATAGAATATATCCTTTTGGGTTTGAAAAACAGTACTACATAATATTTATAGGTTTAGGCACTTACGATATTTATTGAATCAATCAAGGACCAAACTCGATGTGCTATTTCTTTGATCACTAGCTAAAATAATAATAATATTTTTTAGCTTAATCAATACCTAATCCACAAAACTTCCATCACATTTCAACTAATCCTACTAATTGGTTTGCCAATATCTTTTAACTAATAATACTTGGTCACCACAATACATTAAATTCACATTTGATTATATAGATACCCCTCATTTAACAAATTACGTTTACACATCATATGACTAGCAATAGCTATGCCAAAAACTCCCACCAACATAACTAAGTCAAAAATCACCCGAAAAATAAAAGGCTAGCATTGATTGACTTTAGGAAATGAGGCGTTGAGAATTTAGAATAGAGTAAGTAAGCAACCAAGGTGAACCTTTTGCAATTTACATTGAAAAGTTCTCAAAAACCAAGACTTGGTAGAAAGTTTAAAATTGTTCAAGCCCAATTGAAGTAAAATATCAAAAGATCTTACCAAGTAAATGGAAAACACAAATATAACTCAAAAGTCCAAAGATCTCTATTCAAATAACAAAATAAAAAAAAATCCTAATAATGCAAGACCTAAATGAAATATTGTTGCTCTAAAAACCACCATTATTATGAAAGCAAAGTATATGGGGAAGGACCTATAACATATTAGACATATTGAAATTTCAATCAAAATTTATATTACACAGGCTAATTATTTATTTAATACATAATCTAAAAAAATTACTTTCCTTCAAATTTCCACCATTTTCTACCTTTAGAAAAAAAAAACTTCATTTTAGATTAACTAAACAAGAGGTATAATAATTGTATTGATCAAATAGAAAATAGGATGAATCTAGCTCTAAAAAATTAATAATTTATTAAGAATAGCAACAGTCAATTATGATTATAAAAACACCTCCTATAATCATCTCCCCAAAAAATTCTATCTGTCTAAATGTTTTTTTTAATTATTTTATCTATCTAAAAGTTAATGACCAAACTCTTATTAGGTCCAAAAGATCAAAATTAAAATATTTATAGATAATTAAAAGGAAGAAAAGAAAAACAAATGCAAGAAAGTTAAATCTAAATTTGCCTAAAACACGACAAAAAATATTATTTTTCTAATAGATATAGATGAAGTTTTGACGGGCCTCCAATAGAATTTTTTTGGTCATAAAAAACCTCGTCACAAATTATTTTTTGTTAATTTTCCAACTGAAACCATTCGTCAAAAAAAATTTTGATGGAATTTTGTTGATTTTGTGATGGAAACTTGACCATATGAAATAGTCAAATTTTTATCTATTTTTTGATGGCCTTTTTTGTTAGAAAGCTTTCTGATAGTTCACTGTTTGATTTCCAATGGAGCTTTGATTTGTTTTTAATTTTTTTTATCGTATTTGAATGGTACTTAGACTGATTTTTGTCAAAAAATTATGAAAATTATTATTTATGTATAATATTTTTCATCAGAAGATCATTGGATTTTCATCAAAAATTTATTTTTAAAAAAATAATTTCAATAAATTTAATTTAATTACACTTTCCTATCAGCTGTTGATATGTCTTATATATAAAATAACATATACTTATATAAATGAAACAATCATTCAAAGAAAAATATAATTTTATAAATATAAAAGTGTTGAAGTTATAATTCATAATTACAAAAAAAAAAACAAAAACTTATCTAGTGGCCGCCGCCAATATCATTACCAAAATCAAAATAGTTATCTTCCTTCTGTTGTTGGTCAGACTTGCCTTGTTGTGGTAGAATTTGTTGGTGGTAAGGGGCTAGGGTGGGACTCCAAAACGAGCATCCCTCTATATGAGCAGCTAAGCAGTTATATTCTGCATTACACATAATTTCTTAGAAACATGCTCCACATGTCTTGTATATTAGCATATAGACCAACTTGCAAATTGGTCTCCAAAAATGCCTCTAATTGGGCTGTTGTTGATACACTGGGCTTCTCCCGAGCCGCGCTAGTGTAGGAGGGCAACTACTGATAGCTTAACCTATAAACCCATCCCTTCTTATTAGGGCCACCCACAGTCTGAGTCCATAACTCAACCCATGACTATGGGTCTTTGGATAGCTCTCAACACCATCGACTAACACTAGGATTAGGACTAGAACGTTTGTTGGAAGCTGCAAGGCATAAAATTTAAAAAATGAATGAAATATATTAATGTAACTAAAATGATTTTATGTCATATATGGTAAATTTACAACACTCTCCTTGCCCTCTGATCTATCTAGCACCTATCAGCCCATCTCTGGTGGATACGAGTAAAAACCTCCTCTATTGTTGCTAGCCTCTACAACTCCTATTCCTACATAGAAAATAAAATTAACATAAGTGTGTTATATATACATAATACTAAATTACAATGAATATAAGAAAAAAAATCCTATAGAGACTCCCCTAAAATGGGTCTTTACCAAAAATACAAAAGCTCAACCAAATAAATAAATAACAAATGGGAAGGGCTCCAACCTTTCCCCATCAACAATGTCATCCAAAAATTATAAAGACTAAAAGTTAGGAAACTTGCTAAATGATTAGCATGTATCTTAATGGATATTCTCTCTCTAATTTGGGAGGATCCACAAGTATCAAAAGCCCAGTTTTCCTTTGCCTAGGTGGATTTCTTTTGAAGATCCTCAAATTGCAAGTACTGCTATAGGGCTGAAGGTTTGTGTGGCACTAGACTCCAAATATTTTCAAAGGAGATTGAATAAACTAGCCCACACAACACCACAAGGATCTAGACATTCAAAGAATTCAGATTTAGAAGACAAAAATTCTGGGTGAAAACAGAAAATTCGAGGAGCAAGAAAAACTCTCTTCAACTATTGAAGAAGCTTTTCATTGACGCAGTAGATTCACCACTAGTTTTCCCAAAGCTAGACATCTCCTTTTAAGCAGAAATATTTATTGGAATATGCCAGCCTATTGAGGATTCTACAGTTCAAAAATCATACCAATTAGAATAACAAAGGATCTCCCATAACTCGCCACAATAGGTTGCCGAAAACTGCTTCTGCAAGATCAAAAGCAACCTAAATGGCTTGCCTCTAATGAAACAGTCCATACACCATAACTATAGCCTATTCTATACAATATGGTTGGAAATATCTAAAGAGAATATGAGAGAAAAGGCTGGGAATATGGAGGTGGAAGATGAAGGAAATTGCGGAGAATAATGGGGATGCTAACAAATTAGATGCCTACTACACTAGTTTGTTGGGAGAATAATCACACCTAGCATGCACAAGACCATGTGGCCAGCCATCCCCTCCTATATATATAGGAGTGGGGTGGTGTGTGGTCACACACCGTCCCTCTAGGAGAATGTGCCAAGTGTCCATGCCAAGGTGGCCACTAACCTTTAGTGCTTAATGAATAAAAATATTAATTGAAGCTTACATTTTATCTTATGAAATGTCTTCCAATTAAATTTCATATTCACATTAAATGAACTCTTCAATTAATTATTCTCTCCAAAAATTAACTCTTCAATTTAATTAAATTACACACTTTAATTTAATTAATAATGCTTTGGCTTAACTCTTAAGTCAAAGTGTTTAACCACTTAAGCTAGTCAAAATTAATTTGGTCAATTGATAGTCATGTGACATCAATTAATTAACCCTTAATCAATCGATCTTAATTTAACTCTTAAATTAATTTGACCAATTTGACATTTAAATTGATCATGCCAAAATGACTACAATTTTGCCTCCAAAACGGGTCATGAATTTTCTAAGTATTAGAAAAATCTCCTTTCTTCAATAGGTCATGTTATTAGCTTTTGTGCATGACCCATTAGGTTTTATCATTCATTGGATATGGGTTCACAACTCCCTGTAACTTTTGAAATATCAAATATTCACATTAGTTTAAACTCTTTTAAACTAAACAACTCAATTCAATTAATTATCTCATTAATTGAAGAGCACCAAATCTCCATGATCGATGTCCAACCTCAAGCCCATGGAGCCCAACTAATTGGCCAAAATGAATGCTCTTGAAGAACTATTCTAGCATTACGCATACCATGTAAATACAGTCCTTTTGTCTCCTATTTCCTATAAAAGGTCTAAAGCAAGATATTTGTTGACTCCCTAATAGCCTTGATACTATGCTTCTATTCTCAATGTTCAATTTTCTTTGTGACCTCATTTTTTGAAACGCCTTTCCAAATTGTCACATCACCTTGCACAAGGATTTCTTGGAATCAATCATTATAGAACACATAGGATATGCACCCCTCTTTCACAAAGACAAGGAGTCAAATTTCATCTTAGATCTCACAAACCTCTATGTCCAGCAACTCATGTCCAATCTCTACATAAGTGGCCCACTATATGACTAAGGAAGAGTTAAAGTATAAGGACCAAACATAAGGTTACCATGGATCCTCAAGTCAAAGGACTAATAATATGCGCTAGCATAAGCAAGAGAGCTTGCCACTACAGCTATCTAGTGGATTCTCTAGGTAGGTTTTTAGTATCTTATTCTCTAACAAGCATCCACTAACATGCATTCATATCTCATATGAGATTGTTTATAGAATGGAGCAGCATCTAACCCTGATTTATACATCGTTAGTGCAAATCTATCCAGATCTTAGATGCCCTGTCTCATAAAATTCTATAACTTAAAAAATTTAAGATCACGACCGTGTTAGACTTATTCCATGATTACCACCTAATGTGTGACCAAGTCTAGTAGCCTTGTGTGATATAGGGCTTCATCCAAATATAAGTGAAGTAAATAAAGAGCATAAGATGAAGATGCCTATATAATGAATATCATCCAATTAAGATTATCTTTTAAGAAAATAGTTTACAAGGCCAATCTAATTGGCTTGCAGGGAACTATTCCAACAATCTCCCACTTGTCCTAAAGCCAATACCTTATGTCCTTGAGACCTATTTTCTCAAGATGTCTTTCAAAGACCTTTTGCGATAGGAGTTTTGTTAGTGGATCTACTATGTTTTTTTCCGATGCGCCTTTATCTAGTTAGTTGTCACCTCTATCAATTGACATTACATATTAAATGATAATGCGTTTACTGTGCTTGGGTCACTTGATGAGATCTTGGCTTAAGTCTTAAATTCTCTTCCAAAGATAATCGTAGGCTCATGTACGTTAGGCGCTATATCCAATTTTTGGATGAAGTTTTTCATCCAAACACCTTTCTTTGTGGTTTCCATAAACCATAAAATATTTCACCTCAGTAGTTTTCTCAGCCATGATGTCTTGTTAGAATTTTTCCAACTCACCATGCCACCATTAGGGCAAAATATAAATCTAAAAGTAGATTTTAGGTCATCTATATTGGATTAGAAACTCAAATCTAAAAACCCCTCAAGTTTTAATTCTCTATTGTCATATACCAAACTAAGTCCTTAGTCCTTCTCAAGTACTTGAGGATTATTTTTACGGCCATCTAGTGACTCTCACTGGGACTGGATTGAAACCTACTCGTGATGCTTAGCCAGTGTACCACTTCCGATCTTGTAGATTAAACTGCATACAATATGCTTCCTATAATGGATGCATAAGGTATTTGGAACATTCTATAGCTCTCACTATCATTCTAAGGGGCCATAAACTTGGAGAGATGAAACCATGTCCCAAAGGAAGGAATACCCTCTTGGGTTTATCTATACTAAACCTTTTTGGTATCTTGTCAATGTACAGGGTTTGGGAAAGCCCTAGCATTATCTTGGATCTATCTTTATAGAGACGTATTCTCAATGCACTGGATGGTTCTCTCAAATTCTTCATGGAGAATTGAGTAAATAACCACACTTTAGTATACTCTAACATTTCTTTCTCATTCTTAATGTGAAGAATGTCATAGACATAAAGCACAATAAACTATATATTACTTCTATTAGCCTTTTGCACACACATGGTTCATACACATTTTTGATAAAGTCAAATGATTTGACTTTCTAATCAAAATGTATGTTTGAAGTTTGGGATGCCTGTTTGAATCTATAAATGGATCTCTAGAGTTTGCAAACCTTTTGCTCACTTTCTTTGGATATAAAATCTTATGGTTTTTCCATATAGATTTCTTCTTCAATATCATCATTGAGGAAAGTGGTTTTTCACATCCATTTGCCATGTCTCATAGTAATAATATGCAACTGTGACAAGAAAAATTCAAATAGACATAGGCATTGTGAATGGTGCAAAGGTTTCCTCAAAATTTGTACCAAGTCTTTGAGTGTAACCTTTTGCCACTACTCGCGCCTTAAAGATCATCACCTCTCCATTGACTCTTAGCTTTTGCTTATAGATCCACTTGCAATCAATAGAAACTATTCTCGTCTATAGATCTACAAAAGTCCATACTTTTTTGGAGTACATGGAGTCTATTTTGAATGTTTTGGCATCTAGCTAATGTCATAAGTTTATGTCCAACATAGCTCCCTCATAGGTCTTCGGATCATTATCCGATTGGCTTATCTCATGAAGAAATCTAAACTTTTCTGGATGCTTCTTAATTCGATCCAATCTTGTTTGTGTTTTAGGTTCTTTGATATTTATTTGTTTATACCACTTGTGGGATTTGATGATCATCTTGAACTTTGCCAAGTTCAATAACAATGCCTTCTCTATGTTATAGAAATTTTTTTCCAAATAGATGGCGTTCCTCAAAATAAAATATCTTTTATTTCGAGAGATTTTGAAAGTAATAACCCAGAGACTCTCTTAGGTATCTCACAAACGTTCACAAGATAAATCTACTATCCAACTTATCTCTCACTATCCGTCTTATGTATGAGGGAGATTCCCAAAACCTTGAGATATTGGTAAGAGGATGTTTTGCCGTACCATATCTTATGCGGTATCTTTAGCACTGACTTTAAACGTACTACACTTAATAACTTTGTTGCCATTATTAAGGGGTATCCTCAAAAGGATATAGGCACATCAAAGAAGCTCATCATGGAGTGTAACATGTCCAATAAAGTATGGTTTCTCCTCTCGATTACTCCATTATGTTGGGGTGTGCCGACTGGAGTCCATTGAGAGAGAATCTCAATCTTCTTTAAATAATTCAAGAGTTCTGTGCTTAAGTATTCTCCCTTTCTATTCGATCGAAGAGCTCTAATACTAAGTCTCTTTTACTTTTCTACTTTATTCCAATACACTTTGAAATTTTCAAAAGCCTTGGACTTGCATTTTACAAGATATACATGTCCGTACCTACTGTAATCATTGGTGAATGTGATGAAGTAATAATAACCTCATCTCCTACTAACTCTTAGTGGTCCACAAATATTCGTATGGATCAAATCCAAAGGATTTGTGGAGCACTCCATTTGTCAGGTAAAAGGAGCCTTGGTCATTTTTCCCTTCAAACAAGATTCACAAGTGGGAGTGTCCTCTATGCCACTAACTTTTAGTACTTGGAGAGATTTCATCTTGTTCATCCTAGTTTTGGAGATATGCCTAAGTCTTGGATGTTATAACATGTCATTTTCTTAGATATCTAATTTTCTTACTTTGTTGAAAGTGCATCAGTGATGGTTGAGAAACCAAAAAATACACAATCCTTCGTTAAGTTTACCATAAGCAACTATAGAACCCATTGTTTAATGCTTTTAATCTTCCATTTGATATAGAAGGATCAAATCCTTTGCTATCTAAAATGGGAATTGAAATAAACAATATATGGTCCATTATAACAAAGGTCCAATACAAGTATGGAATTCCCTAAGTCTTACAATATGCCTTCGACTTTGGATGCAACTTTTACTCCTTAGCCAAGGTGGTGGATCATATCCTCATTACTTAGTATTATTCTTCTTTCTATTTTTTTGTAACAACTTACAAAGAAAAGAACCATGTACAATATCATATATCCATGAGGAAGAATTCATCATAAATGCACTTTAATAGAGCACATGCCTTTCTTAAGAGTTGCAAGGTATTCCTTGCAATACTATTTCCAATGGCTTATCTCACCGAAGTAGAAATAAATAATATAGACTATATCCTCTATGATCTTCTTGACCTCGTTGGGTGCTTTTAATAGTTATTTTCCCGTATGGAAAGAATATTTTTTCCTTTTACTTCCATTTCTAGTTCCCCTAGAACTTGTAGACTTGGAGGAGGAAACAAGTATCAAAGTTTGCCTTTGTCATGGTAGTCTCTTTCTAGATCAATACTTTGATCAATAAAACTCGGCAAGGATGTGAGGATCAAATCCTCATGGAGATCATTGTTCACCACTACGTCCAAGTTCAAAAACTTATCCAAGCTTAGTTATCTTTAAACTGTAGTCGATGACACATGTTTCACATTCAACCTAGCTTGAAAAATTTCATTTAACAACATGAACTTCTTATACCTTGTTTGCTTTACAACTCTTGTAAACTTTAACCAAAGTACTATTCATGTGTTCTTAAGATTTTTGAAGTTTGTAGATGCCATCAAGAGACTAATGGATAGGACGATCCTAAACCCAATTCATGAACATTTCACTTATCTCTAGATCTACATGAATCCCGAAGGGATTAAGAGTACCATGATATAGGGCATATATTCGATTATAGGAATCTAGAATGATTTTTGAGATTAAGTCAATCGCGAAAGTTTGGTCTGATTGGTTTATTGGTTTTCAAACTAACATTGAGTGGAATTATTAGCCATTCTTGAGATTTCACAAATCCTCAAAGTTGAAAAAGAGAATATAAGCATGTGATTGAATATTAATATTGAATACATATTCATGGTCTTTCAAGCATGTTTTTCTGCCACTATTTTATTAAATCCTTCACTCCTAGAAGAATATGAGAAATCTCATTTCATAGTGAGAATTAAGATCCCAAGGACTTGCAAATGGACCCTCGTGACCGAGTACCATCCACGGGCAATTGAAGGGTAAGCAACTTTTGCTAATTGTATCTCATGCAACACTTGATATATTTTGCCTCATTTTTAACATAGACCCATGTGACAATGTGCCATCTATACTATTAAGCGTTAAGTCCAACCCACCAATCAATCTTTGATTGAAGATGGCCTTACGATGTCCCCCGTGATTGAGTGCCAATGCGTGAGGGTTCTTAAGTCAATGGTGCATCTCATGCTAAATATATGTTTATAGCTTTCTTCCTAAGTGTGACCCCTATGACTGAGTGCTATCACACAAAATTGGTAGCATCATCATGGCATACACTATCGGTGGAAGGCTTGGATTAATTAAAAATCTTTTAATTTTTATCTATTGTAACTTAATATTTGAAAACATTTAGACATTCTAAGTTGAGGGTTTTTACTTGCAAAGATCTCATCAATTTTATCTTTTTATTTAGTTTTTCTATATTCTAATCATGTATCTCATATAGTAATAGGATATGGAAAGCATAAATAAGTAAATAGTCTAGCATGATCTCAGCGTAGGATGATCATGAGTCTAACCAAGTGATGCACTTAAAGCTATAGGAGCATCGCTCGGTTGATTTTTAGTGGGTTGATTAAACTAAACTATTACATAAGTGTATCCTATACATTCATGGGTCTTCAAGCCTTCTTAGATCCTCTTTGCTCATTACAACTTTTACAAGAGAAAGAAAACCTTACTCCTAGTGTTTCGACTCACATAACTTTTACAAGATAGAACAAGAGGCATGCAAGCCCCATTTAATACAACCTATTTCAACAACTTGAAACAAATAAAATCAATGTTAAAGGCTCATGATCATCCCCATTCAAACATCATCAATTCAACACTTAAATGAACAATAAATGAATCAAGAATTACCATTCAATTCTATTAATTAAATGCTAATCACATTAACAAATAATTGGTCATGCAAAAATACGCAACACATTTATGCATCATATTTTTGCCACTATTAGAAATTAACTTAACAAGTTTTTAAAAGCAATCAAAGGTGTCCAACACAATATTGAGAACTTACACAATACTTGTGCAACCATTATGTGTGTTTCAATACCACTATGGTCACAAAAAGAACCCCAAAGAGGCTCAAAACCAAATCAAGCGCTGCTGGCTGAGGTTTGCTCATGGCTGGGCAACAACCACTTGGTCACTGCCCTATTTTGAGTTGCCAACTACTAGCAACTCCCCTGTTGAATCAAGCCATTTTTGGCTCAATGCACCAAGATGTTTAGAACAACTTCTAAACATCAAAACACACAATATGGATATATATTTCAGATTAAAACACCTTTTGAAACTAAAATCCCAAGTGCCCAATGATACTTAAAAAAACAAGTTTAAGCAAGAATCATTTTATTCAAAAATCTCCAATTATATCCAATTTTATTGGACCTAAAAATGATCAAAATAACTTAAGGCCATTCAAAACATGCTATATCACAACATAAAATCCACCAATGCCAAATCAAAATTTAACATCAGCAAAAATGAATTAAAACATACCCATCACATGATTTAATATTTAAAGCACATAATAACATGATTTAATCAATCAACCAAGAAGCCAAAAACAAAATCATCCATACACTCCAACCCATCATATGGATTGAGTACATGGTGATGAAGACTAGTTCTTCACATGAACTAATCATCCAAACCAAGCAAATTCCAAATCCATGTATGAATATGGCTTCGATACCACCTGAAGGTTTGTGTGACACTAGGATTCAAATATTTTTTTAAAAAAAATTAAATAAACTAGCTGACATAACACCATAAGAATTTAGACATGCATGAAATACATATTTAGAAAGTGAAAATACCTGAGTGAAAATAGAAAATTCGATGAGCAAGAAAAATTGTCTTCAATAGTTGAAGAAGTTTCTCATTGGCGTAACAAATTCACTATTAGTTTTCCCAAAGCTAGAATCCTTATTTTTAAGATGAACTTTTTATTAGATTGTCTCAAACTATTGGGGATTCTATAGTTCAAAAATTAGCCCAATCAAAACATCAAAGGGTCTCCCAGAACTCGACACAATAGGCTGCCAAAAATTGCTTCTACAAGAACAAAAACAACCTAAATGGCTTGCCTCTAATGAAATAGTCCACACACTATAACTATGGCCTATTCTCTACAATATGTCTAGAAATATCTACAATGAAAAGAAGAGGAAAGGCTGGGAATATGAAGGTGGAAGATGAAGGAAATTGGAGAGACTAATGGGGATGCTAACAAATTAGAGGCCCACTATACTAGTTTGTTGGGACAATAATCACACCTAGCATGCATAAGAGTAGGTGGCCAGCCATCCCCTCCTATATCTATATATAAGATTAGGGTGGTGTGTTGTCGTGCACCTCCCTCAAGAAGAATGTGCCAAGTGTCCATGCCAAGGTGGCCACTAACCTTTAGTGCTTAGTGAATAAAAATGTTAATTGAAGCTTACATTTCATCTTATGAAATGTCTTCCAATGAAATTACATATCCACATTAAATGAACTCTTCAATTAATTATTCTCTCTAAAAATTAACTCTCCAATTTAATTAAATTACGCACTTTAATTTAATTAATAATACTTTAATTTAACTCTTAAGTCAAAGTGTTTAACCACTTAAGCTAGTCAAAATTAATTTAACCCTTAAATTAATTTGACCAATTGATAGTCATGTGATATTAATTAATTAACTCTTAATGAATTGACCTTAATTTAACTCTTAAATTAATTTGATCAATTTAATATTTAAATCGATCAAGTTAAAATGACTACAATTTGGCCTTCTCCAAAATCAACCATGAATTTTCTACCTATTAGAAAATTCTCCTTCCTTTAATAGGTTATGGTATTAGCTTTGTGACCCATTAGATTCTACCATTCATTGGACATGGGCTCACAAGTCCTTGTGACTTTTTGAATATCAAATATTCATATTAGTTTAAACTCTTTTAAACTAAGTAACTCAATTCAGTTAATCTCATTAGTTGAAGAGTACCTAATCTCCATGGTCAATGTCCAACCTCAAGCCCATGGAACCTAACTAATTGGCCAAAATAAATGCCATTGAAGAACCATTCTAGCATTACACATACCATGTAAATATGGTCCTTTGGCCTACTATCTCTCCAAAGATGCCTAGGGTAAGACAAGATATTTTTTGGCTTTCTAATAGCCTCAATGCTATGCTTTTATTCTCAATGTTCGATTCCCTTTGTGACCTTATCTTTGGAAATGCCTTTTCAAATTGTCACACCACTTTGCGCAAGGATTTCTTGGAATCAATCATTATAGAACACCTAGGAGATGCACTCACCCTTCACAAAGACGAAGAGTCAAATTCTATCTTGGATCTCATAAACCTCTATGTCTAACAGCTCATGCCTAATCTCTACCCGAGTAGCTCGAGTGACCAAAGAAGAGTCAAGGCATAAGGGTTAAACATAAGGTTACCATGGATCCTTAGGTCAAAGAACTAATAATATGCACTAGCGTAAATAGGAGAGCTTGCTAATACCGACTTACCACAATGGCTATTAGTGGATTCTCTGAGTAGGTCTTCAGTGTCTTGTTCTCTAACAAGTATCCACTAATATGAATCTATATCTCATATGAGATTGCCCTTGGAACAGAGCAATATCAAACCCTTTGATTTATGCATCGTTAGTGCAAGTTTATCCAGATCTTAGTTGCCCTATCTCATAAGATCCTACAACTTGGAAGATTTAAGATCTAGATCGCGTAAGATTTATTTCATGATCACCACCCAGTGTGTGACCAAGTCTTGTAGTCTTGTATGATCTAGGGCTTCATCTAAATGCAAGTAAAGTAAATAAAGAGCATAAGATGAAAATGGAAAATGGCTATATAATGAATATCATCCAATTAAGATTATTTACAAGGAAATAGTTTGCAAGGCCAATCTCATTGCCTTGCGGGGTGCTATTCCAATAACGGCATCCCAAGTGTCATTGCTAATCCATTTCATTCTGTTTGCCCATCTTTTAGGTGTGGCTATACATGTCCCTTTTAGTGTCAAAGGGCCTTTGAAAATATCTCTCGTACTAGGGGTCCCAACAGACATATCTTTATGAAAAAATGAAATACATTAGAAAATAAGCTAACTAGACATTTAGTTTTATTTCAAGGGCCCATTTCCATATTCAACCATTTCTGAAAGTTTATAAGATAGTTATGATTTTGAAATGAAAATGAAAATGTGTTTGGGTGTATTGTTGGAAAATAATGATAAGAGTGGGTATATGGTTTATTAGAGCTGTTATATGGTTGAAAAGATAGTTGGTTTATATTTTTTTATGTTCAATTTTTTTAATATATATATATTTTATTAATTTTAAAATGATTATGGGTACTTTATATCAAATCAAATTTGAATTTGATTGATGTCATAATAGAATGATATTGTAGGTTTAGAAAGAGTTTGAAAATGAAAATTGAAATACATTGATTGAAAATAGGGTGAAAGTGGTAGTTTTCATTGTTCATCCCCAGGTAGAAATGGAAATGAGTCATGGAAATGAAACCAATCGGGTTGTGAGTTAATTTGTAAAAGTAAATATATGATAATAATATTCATTTGCTTTCCACTCCTTGACCATCAAATCTTTGAGGGCCTAGGGGATATATGACTAGGTCCTATAGGGCTCATGTACCTTACTTTTGATCACCATCATCAAGAACTTGGTACTGTCAAGTGAAGAGGTATCCCTATATTAAATAATTTTACCATTAATACATAATTATTAAACAACAATAAAATAACATTTATTTTAGCATTATTCAAGATGCAAGTATATCCTACCAAAACTATGGGACGGGAGCTCTGATCTGCTTTTGCCCAATGTCTTGTTAGCTGAAGAATTAATTACTGGTGATATTGCTACTGTTGATATGGAATGGTCGAGTTGAGCATCAGAGCATAGCTGAGTGCCAAGTGTAGTGATAGATGGTGATGGAATGCTTGTGGGTGAAATGGATAGTGGCTGGGATGAACAATGCTACTATGAGTATAGTTGTAGGGAATGGAATGTGGATGACCTCATAAAAGCAGTATAGGATGAGAGAGGAGTACTGTGGATAAGGTATAAGCTAGGTATAAATTGATGACTAACCGATGAGATGATGGCAAATTAGTCGATTGACAAGTGTGTCTAAAGGGTTGGAGAATCATCCTCCTACCTTGGCCAAAACCTCAACCTTGGTCGATGGTAAAGGGACAAAAATCATGTTAGTCTACCATCTATGAAATAAAAACAAACATCACATATGGACAATAATTAATATCATTATGACACTTAATATTTATGTAAATCAAGTGTATAAGAACAGTTAACAACTAAACTCAATAAGGCATATTAGTTAAAATTGAAGATTAGATATATAGAATATATCATTCATTCCTCGAACAAATTTTTCATTCTTTCTATCTACCTAGTCGATTGATGTGATAAGAGGATAGGTTTTATGGTCCATAGATGGCCCAATCTTTGACTAGTTTTCATCTACAATAATAGATTTGGGTAGACAAAAAAGACTGAAGATTTTATGTAATGAATGGATAAATTTTCGAAAAGAATTTTTTATTGACCATGTTCATAGGATAAAGATAGATCATAAGAGTGGGAGACTCCTATAATGTTTCTTTTCTAATTAAATATTATTTGGTTTGGAAATTATGTAATGACTCCTTGCCATTAATGCCAATACTATGGAAAATTATATATTCTTCAATCATAAGTTGAAAATTCTTTCAACTTATGATTGTAGAATAATTTTTCATAATACTAGCATTAATCTTTTGGAGTCATTATATTTATCTGTTTTAGGATTGTTAGAATAGCATTGTGAAGGTGAGATGATGAAATTTTTATTTTTTGTATTTGTAACTTTTGAAAATCTTTGAGATAGATATAGTTGAGATAAGTTTGAATGGGGAGTTGGTTAGTAGATAGGTTGATGTGGGTGAAGTAGGTAAGCCCAATACTCTCAGCCTGTTGGCTTAATACCTAAGAGCAAGCCTAAATATGAAAGCTTAATAGAGCTTTGAGTAAGTTTTCAACCTTAGGAGGAATCAGCCAACTCGCAACTATATGGCATCAATATGTAGCTTGCGGTCTCCTTGACTAAAAACTCTCGACTGCATGCGATCAACCATTGACACGAACTAAGCTAGGTCAAAGTTGCATTAATTGCAGCACCTGCCACTATTTATTTTCACATTTAATGTTGCCAAACAACTATCCTATCCATATTAATGACTCCGTTAGCTGGTCATATCCACATTAATCAAGGTAAAGGTGCCTCTTATTTTTGGCCAGTGAAAAGTGTGGTGGAAAGACCTTAAATAACTTTTGAAGCCCCTATGAAGGAAAAGAGAACTTCACTAGATAATAGGGAGTACATGGTCTTTTCAACCCACCATCTCCCTTAGGCAACAAATAATATAAATACCTTCATTTTAGAGTGAAATGTGTGATTTTACTCTTTTCTAAACCCTTATTCTACTCATTTACCTTTCGATCGAGTTAACTAATGGCACACTTGGCTATTTGAACATATGTTCCCTGATTGCAGGACTCAGCTTATTACTTTGTCGTACTTTAGGCTATTCACCATCTTGCTGATTAATCAAAAACACCATCATCATTTTGGCATCATTTGTGGAAAATTGAGTCCACAGCTAATAGCTCGTTTATTTTTCATTCTCAAAATATTCTTCCACATATTCTCTCTATTTTCACCCATATTTTCCACCTATTACTACCTATATATGATATTTGCTCTTCCCAATGTTCTCACCTATCTTTCATGTCCATCACCTTGTTTATCCATTTCTTTTTTCTTCACTTATGATCTTTAATAAAAATGGATGAGGAGTTTTTTCCGCATTTTGAAAAAAAAAGGCTGTATCTCCTTCTATTTTCATCTTCCATCAACAAACAAAACTCCATAACGATAAGTCTGGAGGTTTCATTTTCCAGTAAGACAAGTCTATCATGGCCACCACCGAAGTGACCAAGAATAAATCTCAAGGTTAGTTTAAAAAGGATCCAAGGTTGGGGTACCAAAATTAATTTGGTGTTTCCTTAGATTTGCCCAAAAAAAAAGTAATGTATTTTCATTTTCCATCCAATTTTTCCTCCATTTTCCTATATCTATTTGGGTTTATGTATGTTTTCTTGAATATGATATGGGTGCCCTGATTTAGTGATTTATGGTTGTATTAGTTATTGTTTCCATGAGATTTACTGAGTTTAGGGGACTATTTTGCATGTTTTGGGCTTGGTTCTTGATGATATGAATCTATCTAGTTTGTTTTAGTGTTAGTTTTAGTTTTAGTTTAGTTGAAAGCATTTTTTAGTTAGAATCGTTGATATTTATGCTATTGGATTTCTATTCTTAGGGTTTATAGCATGACAGCCAAAATGTGAACTTGTTTTCCAAATTTTTATGAAGTTTTTGTTATAAATATGTCATGACCATTGTCTTTATTGTTACATTTCTTGCATTTGACCAATTTTTTTGCGCAAATCCAACATTCAGTTTCATGCTATAGTGAGAATAATGAATATATTCAATTATAGTAAATCCTCATTAAGATTGAAAAATCCATTAGGCTAAAATCTCACCATGAAATGAAAGCATAGTTGAATCTGCATTTAGATTAGGTGGAATCCTCTCCATGAAACAATAACACAATTGAATCCTCATCAGGATTGTGAAAAGAAAAAGGTTAGGTTGAATCCTCACCTTGAGATGAAATCACAATTGCAAATTAGTAGGACAAAGTTGTCTCTTTTGATACTCATCTAGTCATAAATATGTGCAGACACATAGTTTGCATATATGGAAAATAATTCCTACAAGTATGAATAGAAAAAGAGACTGATTATACCCTAACAATTCTCAACCACATAAATGTTTAAGAAAGATTTTGAGGCCAAACTATATAAAATTGAATGAAGTAAAAGAAATAGTTGCTTCATAAAGAACCTGAAGCATTGGTTTACATTTTGAGCCCCTAACAAGTTACTCAAATAATAGTTCTTCGAATAATTACTTAGTGTTATCCCAACATATGACAATGAACAATGAAAAACCCTTTTCGAGCTTTTTCTATAAAATGTGTATTTAATATGTATTCCTCATATGATGATAGATACAAATAGAAGTGTATGAATCTAACTTAATATCATTTTCTATGAACAGATGCCAAGGATTTCAAAATGAGTGTGCAATAAGGAAGTGGGGCTAAATGGGATTTCCCTACTTTAATTGTTTTTATAGAATTGACGTATGCATAGTTCATTAAAGAGAACTTCTTTCCACAATCTTCACGACATCCATGTGGATGCACATACAAAGGGAACTTCACCTTAGAATAGGCCATTTCTATGATGTTGAGCAACTAAAGAGTAAATTGAATAGAGTTTGAGGTTTATAGCATAAGTTTCATGACTTACTCATAAAGAGGACGTGAATTAGTTGGGATAGTGAGTGTCATTAGCACAACCACATCATCAAATGAGCATTGGGTAGAATGGCCTATGGTAAGAAAACCTTACCATTTAGTTTAGTTGATACAATTGTATTAGTTAAGTATTCTTGCGCAAATTAATGACACTACTAACTTGTATCATGTTGCTTCTCTTAGTAGGAAAACCCAATGGAGGGTAGCCTCAGAAAATAGGGTCTCACATATTATTATCTTTGTATCGAGATGTTTTACAACATGGTGACTAGTGGAAGTTGTGCCAAGTGTTCTTCACAACAACTATATGAAAGTGAAGAGGAAATATACTTAAATATTCCTAGCTATGATGCATTAGAAGATCCTCCAAATAACTTTGAGCATAAACCTACTAATGAAGGCCCTTACCTACTAACTATGCTCCACCAATATCTAAATCAAAGAAATCCAAAAGCAACTACTCATCAAGGATAAGTGAGGTGATTGATGCTTAAATTGTTGCAATAGTGCAAAGGCTAAGAAGCTAGAGAGCGGGTCTTTACATAGAGTTGATGTTTGCATGGCTGCGCTGAAGAGCATAGACGGCCTACCACACAGTTTGTTCTTCAACATTCAAAATGGTCTCTTGAGCAAGAACGCCGCAAAATGTTTCTTTTAATAAATGATGAAGAGAAGATATGATCTCTCTAGATGATAGGGAACCTTCAAAGCTTAAGTGAGGATATAAAAAAGCAGCTTCCTTTCTAGAACTTAACAAAGGTCAAGTAGTATTAGAAGAAAAGAACACATTCTCAAGTGGTTAAATAAAACAAACTAATCCTTGAGGATTTGGGATAGAAAAATGAGTGAAATAGCAAAAAGAGTTGGAAGTAAACTAGTTAATAGGGATACCTAGACTTTGGGATACTAACAAGAATAGCTTGAGAATAGGAAATTTTAGCTCCCCTTAGACCCGACCTATTCCATTTCCCCTCCTCCCTAAAAGTAAATTTACTCGGTAGAAAAGCATAGAAATTTTGGGAGAGGAAGATGAGGCAAATTTGTGAATTGGGGAACTCGTATTTTATATTCAAGGGTTATACCTAATATATCCCTAAGCCTAAGCCTCTTACACCTCGTCATTCTAGAATGATGGACCTCATAAACTGCTAGGTTAGCACCTAAAGTAATTGTTTGCATTCTATATTCCACACGACTTTATGATCTAAGCCAGTGAAAAAATTTATAGAATTGAAGTTAGTATTGAAAAAAAATAGGCACCCAAAAGGGTAATAGACTCAAAAGAGTCAAGCAGTAAAACAAAGAATAAATTGGAAGTTCCATATGTAATCGAAATTCTAGTGAAAGTAGAAATATAAATAAATGAGACAAAATATTTATAGTAGTTTGATAAGCCTACTCTATAACCTAAGCTAGAGGACTTAGCATTTTGAACCTGCAAATATTATTACCAAGTTAACAAGAAAAAGTACAACCAATAGTGCTAACTTTTCCTATCCTTACGGGCATAAACTAGAATACTAAAGTATTGGGTTTTTCAGGAGTGAAGAGTAATGGAGTATTCCAAGTAACTCTTAATGCACTAACTATGCATATATTAAAGATAGTACTTGTTTAAATAGCAGACTTTGAGATCTTCCAAAATTGATGCAAGACTTGCTCCTTGAATGCTATAATGGTAATATACTAAGTGTGCAGTTGCCTTAGATGATGCAACGATATTATACAAAAAAAATACTTTTGGCTCTTCATATGGAAAATTCAGATTTGTTGCACAAATTGACTACTTAACTTAATCACATTTTACAAAATTGAAAGCTACCATATAAGTTTGAATTTACATGGCATAATCAAAATATTATTTTAGGAAGCAATCCTAACAATCTTCCCCTTTTTGATGATGCCATTCTATTGTTCTTCCTTTGTCTAAATATGTTGTAGCATGGACCAAATTCAAATTGTTAAAGCATGCATAAACATTTTTCTCCCCTTACTTGAGATAATTTAAGATCCAGAAAAGACAAGGATGCATATGTTTAAGTACATAACTTGAAGGAACTATCAAGTAAAGCTGTCTAAGCATACAAGACAAACATATGTATGCTTTAAAGTAAAAGGAACCAAAAAAACTTGAAAAAACAATTTTAAGCATGAGTAGCAAGGCAATAGTACATCAGTTTCAAAAATAGCAGCAAAACATCAATCTTATGCTAATATAACCATTAGGCAAAGTGTCAAAAAATATTTCAACCATTAAGAACAACGTAGAAATTAGTTCCCCCCCCTCATTATCAAAAAGCTTAAGGATTGTGAGAACATTTGTCGAGGGAAAAATGAAGATCCTTGATTTCATCTTGAAGATCATCAATTTTAGTTTTGCATCTACGAAAGTTGTTTTCAACTATGCTAATGAACTAAACTGCACATGTCAAACATAAATGGGATTTACATTCCAAATATAAGTCATGAGGAGAAGGAAAAAGGAATTATTCCTAATTTTTGTTTGAGAAAACCGAATCTTTCTTTTGGAAGTGGTTTAGTGAAGATATCAACCAACTGATTATGTGTATCAACAAAAGATATGCAAACATCACCTCTCTGGACATGATCTTTAATGAAATGGTATCTTATTTCTATGTATTTTATGCATAAGTGATAGACTAAATTCTTTGCAATATAGATACCACTAGTGTTGTCACATAAGATAGATATGCAAGGAAATTGTAATCCATAATCACTAAGGTTTTATTTTATCTATAATACCTATGAGCAGCTATTACCCAACCCCATGTATTCAGCCTTAGTTGTTGACATAGCTATTATGCTTTGTTTCTTTGTACACCAACTTACTGGACATGATCCTAGTAATTAGCAAGTTCCAGTAATGCTTTTACGATCAATCTTGCACCTGCATAGGCAACGTCAGAATATCTAAGAAGATCAAAAGTTTGGGATTGAGGGTACCAAATGCCATTGTTGGTAGTTCCTTTGAGATAGCAAAGGATTCTTTTTATAGCTTTGAATGTGACTCTTTCGATTGTCCTTGAAATTGAGCACACAAGTGGGTTGCAAATAGTATATCTAGGCAGTTGGAAGTTAAATATAGCAAGTTTCCAATCATGCCCCAGTATGTTGTTTCATTTACACATTTGCCATTAGAATCAAGTCTCAGCATAGTAGATACAGCCATGGGAACACTGGACACTTTACAATCCTACATTCTAAATTTCTGCAATAGTTACTTAGTATATTTTTCTTGAGATATAAAGATTCCAGTGTTAGTTTGTTTGATTTGAAGTCTAAGGAAAACATTTAACTCACCCATAAGACTCATTTCAACTTCCATTATCATACATGATGTAAATTCATCACAAAGATCTTTATGAGTACCACCAAAAATTATATCATCCATATATACTAAACAAGTAGTAAATGTCCATTTGATGTTTTTGTAAAGAATGTAGTATCTACTTTGCCCATAAAAAAACTTTTTAAGATCAGAAAAGAACTTAGGTGATCATACCATGCTCTAGGGGCTTGTTTCAAACCATAAAGAGCTTTTGATAATTTAAAAATATGGTTCGGAAATTTTAAGTTTTTGAAATTAGGAGGTTGTTCAACAAAAACTTCTTCTTTTAGATGTTCATTTAAAAAAGCACTTTTGACATCCATTTGGTAGAGAGTGAAATTTTTATGTGATGCATAAGCTAGCAACATGCAAGTAGATTCAAAATGTGCAACTATTGCATACGTTTCATCATAACCAATACCTTCTTGTTGAGAGTACCAATTTGAAACAAGTCTAGCTTTGTTTTTAACAACTTCACCATGTTCATCTAGTTTGTTTAGAAAAACCTATTTAGTACTAATTATCAGGTAATTATTAGGTCTCCTTACTAAGTTCCAAATCTAGTTTTTCTCAAACTGATTAAGTTCTTCTGTCATTGCAATCAACCAAGAATTGTCATTCAGCACCTCATTTATATTGCAAGGTTCTGCATAGGACAAAAATACAAGGTTATAGTGATGTGAATTAGTTGTTTTAGCTTTGGACCTTGTAGTAATTCTAGCATCAGGGTCTCCAATTATGTTATGTGTTGGATAGCTTGGTGCATGTTTGAGTTTACTGATTTTATCTCCAATTCCATCATTGAAAGTTCCACTAATAGTTGAGACAGTCTCAATAGGATTTTCGAGTGTATCTCTTTCTTCTTTTTTCTTTTTCTTGTTGAAGTGCCTCTATTCCTCGATCAAAACCAACAGTTTCTATGCTCAAGGAAATCCTTGGCAAGAAAAGGGTCAGTTTCATCAAATACCACATGCATGGATTCTCGTATAGTCATTTTTCTCTTGTTAAACACTTTGTACGCTTTATTGCGTATTGAGTAGCCAACAAATATTCCTTTATCTAATTTTAGATTAAATTTGGCAATTTGATCTCTCTCATCCAAGATGCAAAATTTACACCCAAATACATGAAAATAAGATATGTTGGGTATCTTACCTTTCTAGAGTTCATATGGAGCCTTTTTCATAAATGGTCTCAAAAAGACTATGTTGATGACATAGCATGTAGTGTTGACTGCCTCAACCCAAAGGAGTTTAGGAAGATTTAGCATAGTATAGGCCATTTCCTACAAAACATTTTTTTTCTTTCAACCACCCTTTTTTGTTGGGGTGTTCTTAGAGCAAAAACGTTGTGAGTATATCTAGCATCATTACAAAAAGTAGCAAAGTTATGATCCTTAAATTCCATGCCATGATAACTTTTAATGGTCTTAATCAAAATCCTTTTTTCATTTCGGATGTTCTTTAAAAGTGTAATGAAATGATGTAAGGCTTCATTTTTGTGTGAAAGAAACCTTATCCATGTGTATCGAGAAAAATTATTTATGATGACAAAAAAATATTTATTGCCACCAAATGATTGAGTTTTCATAGGTCCAAACAAGTCAAGATGCAGACGTTTTAGTGGTTTTAAGGATGTAATGTCATTTATTAGTTGAAAAAAGGTTATCACTTGTTTATTTTTCATGCATGCATTACATATTTTGGTTTTTCAAAACTTTATTTTAGGGATGCCTTTCACCAAATCATTTTTAACCAACTGATACAAAAGTTTCATGTTAGCATGATCGATGACTATGCCAAATCTAGCATGATTTATCAATAGCAACTAGGCATTTAATGTTTTGTTTAAAAAGATCGCCTAAGTTTATGCAATATATGTTTCTTTCCTAGATTGCATTGAAAATAGTTTCATTATGCTTGGTTACCACACATTTAGACGGTTTGAAATGTACTTGATAGCCATTACCACATAATTGGCTTATGCTGAGAAGGTTGTGGTTTAGTCCATCTACCAGCCATACATTTTTTATGGAAGTTCCATCTTTGTTTCCTACTATCCCCTTGCCAATAATTTTACCTTTTGTGTTATTAGTGAATAGTATGTTTCTTCCATTGTATTCTTGTATTTTAGAAAGAATGATGTGTTCCTTGTCATGTATCTGGATCATCCATTGTCCATATACCAAAGGTCCTTTTATGCTTCTTTCTTGACTAGTTTCTGCAACACAAGGAATGGTGGACTTAGGTACCCAATTTTTGTTGGGTCCTAAACTATTAGAGTTTGGACCCACATATACTTGATTCTAACTTTTTTCCTTATAAGACATTTATGAGCTAAGTGACCCCTTTTTGAATAGTAATGACATGTCATTTTAAAAAATCTTATGTTTTCATAGCTGGAATCAATTTTATTTTTACCTTTAATGATTCTTTTTAGATTATAGTTTTCATTTAGCAAAATCTAAATTTCATTTTCAAGACATCAGTTTTTCTCAACTAGTTTGTTTATTTCATCAGTATTTTTCTTTATGATCTTATCATATTGAAATACCAACTCTTTCTTTTCAGTTAGAGTAGTCTCTAGTTGTTCCTTAAAGAGATCTATCTGAATTTGAAGCTTAGTTAGTTGATATCAAGGTCTTTTTCATAATCATAGTTGAAGCTGCTAGAACTTAATCAAGACTGTAAAGTTACCTGTCTATTTGCCATGCGACAATTTTCTTTGTTATTAAACTGATCAGTGTCTTTATTTTGGATTTCTTTTAGGTTTTGGACTTCTTTTTAATTTTGGATAGTTAGGCCTTTTGTGCCCTACTTCATGGCATTCATGACAGATATAACCAATTCGGTTAGGAATTCTCCACTATTTCTTCTTGAGTTAGTTCTAGGATCTCTCTTAAAATGATTTTTCACTTGGGTAAGATGTCGAAGTTGCCTCGTTGTTCTGGTAATTTCTTCATTGACTGTTTCTTCATCTATATGACCAAAATCTTAGTTCCATTTTCATTGATCAGCATTGAAGGCAATAGTTTTCTTGCTTTTGTTATCGAAACTTTCTTCCTTACTTAGGAGTGTCATTTTGTGAGAAGTGAGTGAGCCAATTAACTCTCCCTTAGTCAATTTTTCAAGATTTTTTGATTCATGGATAGCTGTGACTTTGGGATTCCACTCCTTTGGTAGAGACCTTAAGATTTTCCATACCTATTCACTTTCATATATTGTTTTTCCAAATGCAAACATAGGATTTACTATCTCCGTAAATTGAACATACATTTGACTAATTGTTTCACCTGTTTTCATAGAAAATATCTCATAATGGCAAGTAAGAAATGCAATATGTTATAATTTTACCTGTGAGGTTCCTTCATGGGTGACTTGAAGCATGTTCCACATATCGTTGGCAGAAGTGCATGTGCTCACACAATTATATTCGTCTTTGACTAGGGCACAAGAAAGGATATTTTTTGCTTTTGCATTCATTGAGACCATTCTTTTGTCCTCAGCGGTAAGTTCCAATTTTTCTGTTGAGGATTTGCCTTTGTTGGTGGGGACAAGGGACCCATCAATAACTATGCTCCATAAATCATAGTCCAGTGCTATGAAGAATTCTTTAATCCTATTTTTCCATGTTGAGTAGTTGGTCCCATCTAATAGAGGGGGATGAGTGTGGGATTGACCTTCTACATACACATCAAAGCTAGAAGAAGACATTACAAACTTTTAGATCAAGTTGTTAAACTTATATGTATGAGCTCTCGACCTCGATACCAATTGAAAAAAAATAGGGACCTAAAAGGGTAATAGACTCAAAAGAGTCAAGTGGTAAAACAGAGAATAAACTGAAAGTTCTTGATGTGACCGAAATTCCAGTCAAAGGAAAAATATAAATAAATGAGACAAAATATTTATAGTAGTTCGGCAAGCCTACTTCACTATGTAAGCTAAAGGACTTAGGATTTTGAACCTGCAAATATTATTAGCAAGGTAACAAGAACAAGTACAACCAACAGTGCTAACTTCTCCTGACCTTACGACTATAAACCAGAATACTAAAGTACTAGGTTTTTCAGGAGTGAAGAGTAATGGAGTATTCCTAACAACTCTTAATGCACTAACAACTCATACATTTGAGATACTACTTGTTTAAATAGCAAACTTTGAGATCTTCTAGAATTGATGCCACAACTAGCTCCTTGAATGCTGTAATGGTAATATACCAAGTGTGCAGCTGCCTTAGATGATGCAACGGTATTATATCAAAAATACTTTTGGTTCTTCATATGGAAAATTCTAATTTGTTGCACAAATTGACTACTTAACTTAATCACATTTGACAAAATTGAAAGCTACCATATATGTTTGAATTTACATGGTATAATCAAAATATACCTAGGGGAGGGGATAGAACAAGGCCAAGATCTTAGACTGTATTTAGTGCATGAAATTAAAGAAAGAGACCAGTTCTCTAAAGAAAGGATAGAAGCTATTCAAGAAATGAGAAAATAAGCAAGAACACCGTGTCAAATAAATAGGAAAGAAGTTAAGAATAACATGAACTAATTGTAAGTAGGAAGAGGAAGAAGCCGCACGCAAAATCTAGCGACGGCGACGGCGAAGTTGAATGGCAGGAAACAGAGAAGATAAGAGAGAGAGAGGAGTTTTCCAAATGAATCTTGTATATACAGAGGTCAAACGGGAAAAGACGCACTCGAAAACAAAAAATCAACACTGCACGCATGGTGCCATCTTAGTAGACGGTCAAAGGGGCACTAATTTTAAATGCACGCTGCCTGTCTGCATTAAATGATCACTGTCGGTTAAGAAATCCAAAGGAAAATAAGTAGAAGTGATAGACTCTTCTTCTTTAAAAACAAAAACTTTTGGTGGGACTCAGCTCAGATGAACAATTGCTGGCCATGCTTCACTCGAATAAACAATTGCTGGCCATGCTTCACTCGAATAAACAATTGCTGGCCATACTTAGCTCGGATGAACAATTGCTAGCCATACTCAGCTTGGATCAATGATTGCCAGCAATATTCAGCTTGGATGAATGATTACCAGCAATACTCAACTTGGATGAATGATTGCTCACAACACTTGATTCAGAGGGATGATTGCCAGCCATATTCAGCATTTCAACTTGAACGGCTGACCTCCAACTATTACCAACCAGGATAAATGACTACCAGTTATTCTTAGCTCAGAGTAACGAGGGTGCACCAATATTTTGGAGCAATAATCTTGAACTATTCCCTCAACCTTAACTGAATAAACGGGCTTAGAAAAGTCCCAACGCCTCGGTACCACAGAAAAATACGCCTTTAGGAGTTTTCTCGTCTCAGGAACAGGGGAAGGTGGGAGTGGCGATGTTGGGCATTAAAAGCCCAACTTTAAAGGAAGAGTAATCCAATGATAGCCCAATATAGTTGGCAAAGCTTGCCAAGCCGAGACCACGACAAAGGTGTAAGTACCTATTGATCTGAAGACGCTTCATAAATGGAGTAAAAGCAAGAAACTAAAAGGTCGAGCTGGAACAAATTGTGCCCGTGATTTTCCTTGGCAGGCCGAGCTAAAAATCAATCCCTCAACATAGCGAACTAATAAGTAACTGACCCGACAATCTGGGAAATTGATAAGCATACTCAAAGATAATGCCCGGATTTTAGGAACATATGGATCAGTTTAATCTAGCTAGAGGATAAGGGTAATGGTTAGAAAAATATGGAAATGGAGCAGTCCCATGATTCGGTTACTGTAAAATATAAATACTTGTAGACTTTTTCGGGAGAAGGGCGATGAATCTCTTTTCATAAAATGCCCATCCTTTATTTATTTTGTTAGGAGTGAGAATTTTCAACTCGACATGATAACACAATATGAATCCACGTGATATTATTACTAGATTTGGATTGAAGGTTGTTGGATTGGATTGATATCAAGTTAAGGTGATAAATAATACAAAAATTTTGGGTTGGTTCTAGTTGAGGTTACCCATTACCCAATAAACATAATAATTTTTTTGGAACCGTCAATTTGATACAATATAATCCAACCCACCTAACCTGATCCTAATTTTTAAGAAAGGAAAAAAAATATATATGTATGCATATTTTTTATGAATTAATACTTTTGTACACTTATTCTTTGGATCAGACCTCAATTGGAAAAAGAGAATGACAATGCAGATATATGGTTGAAAATAAAAGCTGGAATAAGCTATGCTTTTTGTATTTTTAATTAATGACTTGTTAGTTTTGAACAATTTAGTTCTAGATTGGTTTGTAATGAACTAAATATTACTATTATTAGTGTTCTATAAGAAGTTACATAAAGTTCAATTATCCAATTGCTTCATTATACAAAATATGAGCTGTTGGAGTATAGAGTTGACATTTCTCTAAATGTTAGGATAAGTTGATTTTTTTTTTCCAAAATCTTGGTATGAATTGATTCTTTTGTTAAAATTTTAAATTGAATATAAAATATTTTAGGTTTTCGAGATGAATTATTAATAAAAAATAATCACAATTTGAAATAGATTGCTTTTGAGTTGACACGAAAACTTTTGGGTTGGTTTTGGATTGACATTTATTGGATTGAGTATTTTTCAAGTTGAGTTTGAATCGAGCAAAAATTTATAATATTCCCACTTCAATTTGACACAAAACAGCCAAACACGATACAATTGCCCCACCCCTATATTTTGTATGAGTTCTTTTAGGGCATGTTTGATGCATTGTAATAATTCCAATTGTGACATATAATCAATCTTGTGTAATTGATAGTTTCATATGCAAGATTGAACCTGCAAGTCGGTCCACATTTTGTACTTGGCTTGCCACTATAGAAGACATTAAAACCTATTGGTGTAGTGGGTCTTTGGGTGTGATTGGTAATCGAATTCAATTTAAAATCTGATTTCAAAAGTAAATTATTAAATATAACCTTCAATTGAATAAGCCAAATTTTATATTTGTGCTTTCCTAAAAAAAACGTGAAGATTCACTAACAGCAAGCGAAGCACAAGAAACAAGTTTCTCCTTTTTGTACTCTTGGGATTCTTCTTTTTTTGCCAAGTCTAACACAAGTTTTTAAGAATTAAAAATAAATAAATAAATAAAAAGTCAATTTCAAATTGAATGGATACTTTGGTGTTATTGCACTGACCAATTATTTTGTAGAATATCCAGTAGTTTAATTTATTGATTTATTTATTTGTTTATGTTATAATTTATTAATTGATTTATTTAAAAAAATATTTGTCCTTAATTGAATTTTCAGTTGGTATTGTTGATTAGTTAAAGTGATATTTTAGTGAGATTAAATTAAATATTTTTTTTGATTTTATGAACAATATATATTTTGATCATAAGAAATAATATAGCAAATATCAGATCTAACAAATAATATATAATATATATTTAGTTTTAAACTCATTCCAAATATAAAATTATTAATTGTATATTTTTAATTTATATTCTTAATTTTTATTTTTTTAGTTTTTATGTATAAAATATTAAAATTATTTTATATGATATAAGTTTTTCAAAAAAAAATTATTTGGTTTTTTTTATTACAAAAGGGTTTTACAATCATTTCAATTTTTGCAGGGGTGTAAATTGTAATTCACCCCAAGAAAATAAGATATGAAATGTGGGCTATTAAGCAAACTATGACAGGGACAAATTAGTAAAAATAATATTAGCAGTGCGTATCAAACAAATCGCATGAGATTATTAAAGATTTGAATAGTGCCTAATTAAAATGTCAATATCTCTTATTAAATAAAATAATAAATAATCCAATCTCATGCAGTCACCCACCCACCATTACAATAGTCATTGTTATCAAAATTTTATATCTAATGTGGTCTTAGTTGTTGGTTGTTTTATTCTATGATGGTGCATTGGTTGCATCAACAATTAATTGTTCAAATTTCTTTAGTCATTCGGGATGTTTCTTATTGTGGCTATATCCTAAATTAGGTTAAATAATATTGCAATTTATAGAATAGAATTTTAACACAGCATAATTCGATTTTTCAAACGCATTTAGAAGTGTAGAGTACCTAGAAATTTTGTTGTAGGCAACAAACACTACTGATCTTATTTTTCCGAATTCTCACCAAACTTTTCAACATTTTTCTCAAAATAAAATATTTTTCTAAAATCTTTTATTTATTCACTGGATCAAAATTTATGAAATATATATATTTTTTTCTAAAATACTTTTTTATTGCAGAAGTTAGTCAAGCAACCTCACAAGGCCGCACGCTGCTGCGGCCCGGCCTAAACGAGGACCATTCTGCATTTTTATGAACTTTACACCTATAAAAGTTTCATATTATACTCCTATATCTATCTATCTATCTATATATATATATATATATATAAGTTTCATATTATGAAATATCGTGCACGGAAAACAACATATATCTTCATACTTTCTAGGTTTGCTAAAGAAAATTTTATTTCTACGGGAAATTTTCTGCCCACATACTTTATTATAATTCGCAAAAAATTTAGAAGTTGCTGCACAATACAAAAGCATGTTACGGTGAAATTTTGACAGCATGGAAAACACTACGCGTAAAATCACCATTATTGTTTTACCAAGAAAAATAAATTTAGTTTCCCATGCATGGCCATTTTCTTTTTTGTGATTCGAATATTTAAGCACTTTCGCTGACCTTTTCTAAGTGTACTTTTGCTCCCGGGATATGAAATTGCACACAAATGAAGCAAAATAAATTGCAATATTTTTAGGTGTAGTGTATATATAATTGTACGAGAGTAGAATCATCGCTTCAATCAGAATTCTCTCTCTCTCTCTCTCTCTATATATATATCATTCTATGAAACTTATAATTTTCGCACACTCTATAAATGTGCTAAAATTTTTACAATAAGAAGATTCATTTATACTTTTATATATAATTCTTATTTACCCACTCACCGAATGAGTTAGCAAGTACGCTGAGTTAGCCACAAAGATGGCCTATTTCCCAATCATTACTTTTAAGAGTAATAAATTATATATATATAGAGAGACAGAGAGAGAAAGAGTGCGTGTGTGTGTGTGTGTGTGTGTTTGATTTTTAAATTCTCGGATAGATTTTGGCACCAAAATTGCCAATGAAATTAAGTTGGTTACATAAAGAAGGATCGAGAGGTGCGGACAGACTTGTAAATTGAAATAAATAAATGAACGTTCCAAGAAATAATTAGTTTTGCTTGGAATCACAAGGAATTTTTTCCCCAAACTAAACATAATAAATTGTACTTTTTATTACATAATAATTAACTAAGTTTTATTTAAATTTTCTGTGAATCACGGAATAAATATAATTAGTTTGCCATAAATTAAATTGGATGTGATTTATCTGCATTGGAGTTTGAATTTCCAACGAACTTTCCCTTCCACACGTACTCGGACCGGAAAAGGTCCCGAAGTCTCCCACCCCAACCCCAATCATACGCAAGCGGCAAAGAAGAAAAGAGCAAACGAAAAATAAAGACCTAACAGAGAAGTGGAGAGAGACGAATCTCCCTTTCCATACGCACTCCCATGAAGTAACCGGGAAAGAAGTTGACGCGTCTCCCTAATTACACGCAATGGGAAATTAATAGAACAAAAGAACAAAAAGAGTGTACTCAAAAGATAACAAGAGGAAGGAGAGAGATGAATGCAACATGGATTGGACCAGACCCCATTGACTCGAGGAGTTACATTGCATTTATAAATGCCAGAAAGCCACCTCATTCCCAATCACAGCGGCCATATGTCTTACGATAACCAGCTTGCTGCTGCCAAGAAAGCTGCATGTGTTGCGGCTCGCCTCTGCCAGGTTAACTTTTATCCAACTTTTCTCTTTGTTTTCTTTCATTTTTGAGTCGTTTCTTCCAGCATATTGTCGGAGTGCCGATATTTAAGCTAAATTTCTGGCTTCTGATACTATTTTGTTCATTTATTTGATGTTTTGTGAGTTTGAGCAATGCCCAGATGAAAAAAAATGGTTTCGGGTGAATTAAGTATGCCCAGATGAAAATTTTGCTTCTTAGGTGAATTTAATTAGTGGCCTGATGAATAGCTGGCCTCTTTGATGGTTTCAAGCAATATTAAAGTGTAACAGAAATGTAGATGATTGCTGATTTGTATGGTATGCCTGTGGTTAGTTAAAGAGGTTTAGGTTGGAGTAGTAGTTGGCATTCTTATACTTACGGCTTTACGTGCCTGTTATTTTGTATTAGGTACAAAGGAAATCATGCCAATTTATTCCCGTAAACATTCTGAAGTTCTGTTTAAGTGGTTTTAGAACAGCAAGATTGATGAGTAAGAACCATGCACTGCATATCGCAAAAAAATCTAATTATGGACTATTTTCTCATAAGCAAATTGATGACTATAGCACACATGACAAGCAGGAGGGTAAAATCTGCAATGAAGTAGAGATGTTGAAAAGCAAGGTGGAAACTGATTGTAGGGAAACAACCTTAACAGAGCGTATGCATGAACTAAAATCTCTTTTCTCTCAGTTTTCTCAATTCCTTAAGTGATTACAGTTTTGATTCATTAAAAAACTTCGGGATGATTGCATTTGATTGAATCTGCTAAGATCTGCAATATGAAATCTGTGCTAAGATAGGTTGTTTTGCCGAGCTCTGCAGAAGGTGCAAAAGATGTTGCTGCAATCTGATGTCCAATCAAAATCTGACAAAAGTCCTGTCACAGTGGCTGATTATGGTATGATATCAAATTGCAAATCAGTTCATCTAGGAAATTGTTAATTTAATTTTCTAATAAGTATTAGCTTTACGATTATTATGTGCCAATTTTAACATCCTTACCTTTGCATGTAAACTGGACACATAAATTATGTAGAGAAAAGTGATCAGACATCCAACATCCTACTAGTCTGCTGTATATGTGTCTCAGGACAAAATGCATTTCTAGATCAAATTTGAGAGAGTAACAATGGTCGGTTTCTGAAGACAGCTAACTTACTTTACATAGATCTCTTGCATTTTTTGGCCAGTGGATTAGAAGTTTTCTCCTTATATTTTTATTTTGATAGGTGGCTCTGCATTTCTTGTTTGATCTTTGATTGTTTATGGAGTATCCTACTAGAGATGAGACAAAATTGGCAGGTGTGAGTTCATTGTGTTGTATATTTCTGTTTTCACTCTCCAGCCTCTGTCGGTAGATGTGGGGTTCTAAGTTTCTCAAGCAAAAACCATGTGGATAACCTGGAATGTGATGTTATTTTTACATTGTGGTCCTGGACAACATTGCTGATTTGCAGTATGATGAGAATAAGTTGGTAGTGTCAATTTCAAATAGACAGTAGGTTGGGAGTGCCTTAAATATCACCAAATCACACGTGATTTTGTTATATTCATGGTGCAGGGGATGAAAGTATTAAAGAAGCAAATATTAAGGATTAGTTTCTAGATAACGCAATTCCCTTATATAATAATTTTGGCGCAAATCAGTTTTTAGGTGTTGGATACAGTTTTCTTCTTAATTTTAGTCCAAGGTTATTTCAGTAGTACTGTAATTACAGATTATTCTCTAGTTCCTTTAGGGAGTTGATTAGAAGTCCATTATGTTTCTTTTGTAAAATTATTTTATGTGGTAGCTTCAAATGCAGAATATTAGCATATCAAGTCCCACCTGTACAGAGTGGTGTGCCCACAATGATTAGGGAAGTAAGGTATAGGCTGTGGTAGCTAAGTTGCTTTCAAAAGCTGAAGCAGTGCTGGTTCATCCAACTGATGATTCATTTCTTGCAGATGCAAATAAGGCATTTTAATTTTTACATCATAATGCAGCAATTCATATATCAGTATTCTGATTTTTCTTATGCTTCTGGTTACTTTGCAGGTTCACAGGCTCTTGTTAGCTTTATTTTGGAGAAAGAGTTACCAACAATGTCATTCTCATTAGTGGCAGAGGAGGTAGTCTTAGAACCTGTTGATTTTTGTACTGGTTGTTGCAAAAATTGCTAATTTGTATGCCTATATATCTATGAATGAGGTTTATTTGGGCTTCCCTTTGCACTTTTCCATTGTATCTTCAATTTTTTCTTCTTTTGTCTTATTCTCTTCCATTTTGTTCTCCATGACTAAATCATTTTTAATCATTTTGTCCCATAAAAATTGGAAGTCATTTATAGTTGATCTTTAGAATGAGGAGGCATAAACTTCAAGTATTTGTAGGACTGTGGAGACCTTTACAAAGAAGAATCAAGAGAAACACTACATCGCATAACAGAACTTGTGAATGAGACCCTTGCTAACAATGGGATGACTGATATATCACCGCTGTCGGAGGAAGATGTACTTGTTGCCATTGACAAAGGAAAAGCTGAAGGGGGTCCCCATAGTCAGCATTGGGTTTTGGATCCTATTGATGGCACCAAAGGGTAAGTATTTAAGCTAGACCTGATGATTGGTTTTCTATCCCACACACTATGTCTAACTCTTCCTATATAGGTAGTTGATGGTCCATCAATCAAATGGCTTACCAAAATTTTTGACCTTCTCATGCATTCTCCTTATGTTGGACATCTGTTAGTAATATGACACTAGAATAATGGAATTGGGAATTTAAATGATTTTTGTCAGTCCTTGGCCCGAATTGTTTTCTTCAACAATTACTTTGATGATGTCAGGTATAATTACTATCAAAAGCTTTTAGTTATACTGGAGCTTTTCTGCTCCATAGGATCCTTTGACGGTGCAACTGTCTTGAACTTGGAATAGTTAAATGTTTAGATGTGGCTGTAATTACAATAATGCATGTTCTATATTTTTTTTTTAACAATTTTTTACCTAATCATCATATTCTAAAAACAGCTTTACTTGATAAAACTCGATGGTAGCAAGCTTAATGTGATATTTGCAGCTTTTTGAGCCATATTCCCTTGCTAGAATAACTCTCCAATATCTAATGAATACATCTCTATAAATGAAATTGCTTCTTACATTACATTGGAAATAAGGATACTCATATCTAGAAATATTGTTTTTGTTTTTGTTTTTTTATAAATTCTATCTTTTCTACTTTTCTGTAATTGCCAATTTACTCAGACCTGATTTGTCACATTCTACTTGTTCTGGACATTTTTGAACTTGGGACGTTATTTTGTACAGCAGGCATCACTCAATTGAGGCAATTTTTATTAACAATTGGGACCAAAAAAAAAAA
>JACGDI010005624.1:205170-220773 GCA_014898725.1 Jacaranda copaia | reverse complement strand
AAAAAAAAAGACACTGTTACTTTAGACTATGCTTAAACACAAAGAGAACATTCAGACTTGCTATTTTCCCTGAACACTATAGGTTTGAGAAACTGCATCATATTGGATGTTGAAATTCTTATGAGTCCTGACTAGTATTCATTGCTTGTGCTTGAAAATGTAGATTTATAAGAGGAGACCAATATGCTGTTGCATTAGCATTAATAGAAAAAGGGAAAGTTGTGTTGGCAGTGTTAGCCTGTCCAAATCTTCCCCTTGCATCTATTGCTAGCCATAGCAAGTGTGCATCCAAAAATGAAGTTGGTTGTCTTTTTTTCGCCCAAGTTGATGCTGGGACATATATGCAGAGTATAGATGGCTCCCCGCCAGTGAAGGTTAGTATCTCCTTCAGCTTGTAAACTGGCTAATACTTTGTTTGGTCATAATCTGATTTTTATATGATTTCCAGGTACAACTTAGTGCTGCTAGCGACCCTGATGAAGCATCCTTGTTTGAATCTTTTGAAGCAGCACATTATTCACGTGACTTATCTAGCTTGATAACAGGGGTAACACTCCTTTTTGTGTTTGTCTGTGCATATATATTTGAATCCCAATCTCCCGTGTGAAAATTTCTAACCTTGTATTTCTTCACAGAAACTTGGTATTAAAGTGCCACCAATTAGGATGGATAGCCAAACCAAGTATGGTGCTTTGTGCAGAGGAGATGGAGAAATATATTTGCGTTTCCCTCGCAAAGGTTATAGAGAAAAGATTTGGGACCATGCCGCTGGATGTATGCTTGTTGCAGGTTGGTAAAATCACCCGTTCTATTTGATTATTTTCTTGGAAAGTGTCGTATAATATGTTAGCCTGGTACATTTCTACTAACAATTCATTTTGTTATTACCATGTGGGCATCAATGTAATTTAATCATTAATCTAGATATTAGTTTTGTCATTACTTTTCGTAAGTTTACAACCTGGTTGAATGTATTAACTGGCTTGATACCCTACCCAAGCCCGGACCCTAAAATACCACTAAATTTGAATATATATGATAATAGGTAATCTTTTGATATGGGTATATAGGTAAATTTATAGGTGTAGACTCTATCCATATCCATTATATTATTTTTAATAAGTACAGATATGGGTCTGAGTAAGACTTTTTAGACTTATGTAACATAATACCCCACACATTGATAGGCCCAGATGTATAATTCTTTTGAATTTAGTGTGTAAATTTTTGCATTAAATGGTTAGGACAAAAATGAATTAGATTATTTGCAAGAATGCTTTTTAACAAATATGATTGACTACAAAGTGTATGGTTATGTTTACCAACTGGTTATAGAAGTCACCCTCTTTTTTCTGTTATTTTGATATATAATTGATTCTGCAGAAGCTGGAGGTGTTGTGTGTGATGCTGCTGGGAATCCTTTGGACTTTTCAAGGGGAAGGTACCTCGATGTGGATACTGGAATAATTGTTACAAATCATAAACTGATGCCTGCTCTCTTAAGGGCTGTCCAAGAGTCCATTAAGGAGAGAGCTTCATCTTCTTTATGATAAACTGACACAAGCATATCAGCAGGTTAAGATGGATATTAGTCAACCGGGACATAAAAACTGAGGTTGTCATCTGAATGAATTTTGCATGGAGCATACGTCCAAGTGCTGCAAAATACATAGAATCACTAGGATAGTTTCTCTTGGAAGCTGGTGCATCTCAAAATTTCCTTTAGTAAAGTTATGTTTCAATATTTTCAATAACATGAATTTTGCATGGAGAATACGTCCAAGTGCTGCAAAATACATAGAATCACTAGGATATCACTGGTGCAGCATCTTGTAGCTAAATGACCTCGAGAACAGCAGACACTTGCATTCTATTCTACCATATCATCAAAGCCTCACCAGGTTATAAAATTTAGAAATCCTATTTAAAATCTTATTTATTCTTCTCTAACATGAGGTATTAGTAAATATACAATGTAATTTTGACCCATAAAAATATTTTGCATGCACCATAACACGCAAAAATATTAAATTTGTTGAAATTAATGCAATACATTCCTAATTAATATTTGATATGAAAAAAATAAGATCCCAAGAGTAAAAATGCGAAAAACAAATCAAATGATCCAATTAAATAAATAATGATTAATTAAAGGGCCAATGAACCCTACAAATTAAATTTATCAATATGAGCACCTAAACTCAAGTGGGCCAAAGCCCACTAAGTGCTTAGTCATTGTAATACCAACTTCCTAAGCTAGAAACGACACATCAAATCATTTTACAAAAAATTTCATGCTTTGATGTTATGCAAGCACATTGTAGAAGGCAAAGTCTATTTTATTTTGCTGACTTCCAAGGCTGTTAATGAATTGAATCACTTTGAGAATTTGAGAATTTGATTCGATTCATTTTACTAGTATTTGTATTCATATTCAAATTCAACTTGAATCTTAAATTGGGTTCAAATTTGATTCAAGTAACTATTCAATATATTCGGACTCAATACAAATGTTTGATTAAATCAATTTTTCACTTGAGTTTTGAATTATTTATTGATTTTTCATTTTTTTTATAAGGGTTACAAAATAAAAATACTTGATTTACCCAAAAAGCAAATATCAAATACATGTAGTTGTTGACATAATATTTAATGGTGTCATTACTATAAATCATCAAAAAGAACTATCTCCCACAAAAATAAAAAACTTGAATAAAATGATAGTTGCACACTTGCATGATCTAAAAAGCTCCACAATCCTCATTGTCCACAACAATAGAAAATTGTCAAAACAAGAAAAACTCCAAGCCACAAAAGAGGGATCAAAGTAGAGCAACCCTGTAATTGAAACACTAAACTAAATAGCTACAAAGTCAATAAATCCCAAAGGGCATAATGCAAAATATGTCATAGTTGATGAAATGAACATAACAAAATAGTCTCAACATGACAACATATAATTTCAAGAATCTTGAAACCAACTATTACTTGACTTGCATCAATCTTTTCCAAAATCTCGTCATCATGGAATAACCCCTGCAATACACATAAAATAGGCAAAAATGAACTTTATTAGTTGATAGAATTATTGTACATTATATAAATATAAGAAAACAACAAAAGTACATTGACCTCATGTACTTGCCAATGGGTACTGTAAAAGGACCTTCACCAATTCTTCATCTTCCTAGAAAAAAATAAAGAGCAATGAGCGAGGATGAAAAATAAATTGATGCAAACTCAAGATAAAGGTGTATGTCTTACTTAAGCCTTTGGTTGTCTCTTTACTCCATTCAGATAACAAACCCAATCTCCTCCACAAATTAATAGTTGTACTATCTCATTGGATAAAAAAGCCCAGTATAGGTCAAGAACTCTATTCCCAGCACTAAAGATAGCTTTTGATGCAACAATACTAATAGGAATAGCTAAAACATCACAAGCCATCTTTGATAGAATCTTGAACTTCAATTCATTTGCTTTCCACCATAATATCTAACTTTTATTTTTATAGGAGTAATTGTCTCAACTGAGTTCAAATATTGATCAAACCTTGACAAACCAGAAGGGATTTTTTTCTTTCTTCACTTGTGGCTCTCTCACTAACACGACAAGTAGAATCTGATTGTAGCACTTAAGTGCTTTCTTGACCACTCTTAACATTATGGCAAGATAGAGATGTAACAAGACACTCATTATAAAGTTCATAAAGTGATTCAAAAACTTTACTAATATTTGCACAGGCATCATAATCAGGATATATTTCCCTAAAAGTAAAATCAACAAGAATCATTTTACACCTAGGATCAAGTATAGCCACTATAGCCATCAAAAGATTACACTTACCCTAATACTTATCAAATTTATCTTTCATCTTCCTGACTATAGTATGAACAAATTCCTCCCCATATAATTCTTTCTCATCCAACACTTTTTTAACTCTCCAAATAACACCAAGAAAAAGACCAGATGTTGGATAATCATTCCCTAACACAACATGAGTGGCCTCATAAAAAACCTCAAGAACTTTAACCACTTGTTCTACCTTATCCCAATCATCACTACTTGGACAATAGACATATGAAGGCTCTCTTTGTGAAAAAATTGGGAATGCATCTTTTACTTTTAAAGCTACAACTAACATCTCATATGTGGAATTCCATCGAGTAGGGGGATCAATAATTCATTTTCTCGGTGGAAAACCCAAAGAATGAACCTTGCCTCAAAGTGATTAATAAATCTCTCTTTAATAGCTTCGATTATATATTTGATTCAGATAAACCATTTTGAACAACAGGGGAAGAATATGAGCAACACATTTGACATGAAATAATTTGTCATGCAAAAGCAACTTCTTACTTCTTTAAAAAGTTTCCTTCAAAATTCTGAGAGCCACATTATAATTTGAAGCATTATAAGTAGATACTGTAAAAATCTTATTCTCAATTCTCCATTTTTTCATGCTTTTGAATAAAGCATCATATAGATCAACACTTAACAAACAATACATGAAAGATATAAATTTTTAATAATCCTTATAATACTATAAGCATAATTAAAAACATAAAATGAAAACAAAACTTAAAACTTATTGAAGTACCTGTATGAGGATGAGAGAGGTTGTTGAAGCTAAGAACATGCTTTTGGAGTTGTCAGTTTGAATCAATAAAATGCCCATTTATGGACTTGTAGGATATCTTTTACACCTTTGATTTCCAAATGTTAGTGGTAAGGGAGATCTTATTGATGCCTCTCAATTGTTGTTACAACTTCTTTTTTCTATTTCATAAACGCTAACACAATTAGTTTTTGCTTGAAAATGAGTAATCTTCTCAAATTAAGGAAGATTAACCTTCATCATAAAGGCAAATCCATCCTTTGCTACTATGTTAAATAGCTTTTCATGCATGAGAATCCAATGGGCAATCACTTCCCTTTGCCTCATATGATCATACTATAAGGGGGCCATTTCCATCTTGCATTTCATAAGCTGAAATTGCAATATTTTATATTAGTTTAAAAACAACTTCTTTTGGAAACAAGATTATGCATGTTTTAGTAAGTGGCTAGTAGGTCCACTTACCAAATATGCACATTTAGTCTTGCAATGTCTTTTTTCTTGCATGCATGCGATGCCTTTTTTCTCTTCTTCTTTTTTTTTTTTTGGAATGGAGTTGATTCATTCTCATTTTCCATATTTTCTTTTGGCCCTTCATTCTCACCTTCTAGTATTTTGCCATCATTTCTAGATGCACTTTCTTCTTTGTGTCCATTCCCAAGCTCAAGTTATTCATGAAACTCATTCTTATCCACATTAACATTATCAACAGATATTAGAGGATAATCTATGATACTATAATTTGCAAACATAGTCAAATAGCACAGGTAAAATTTCCATATATATGAATAATATTTAAAAATAAAAGCAAACTTCAATGTTTACTTGTTAAATAACACTAGCTTGTTAAAAATATTTGAGAAAGGTGTAGGGGAATGGGATTAGTATTACCATAAAAAGAACATATGACGCACCTCATGAAAAAGTAATTCAAAATTTGGATGCCATATGAAGAACATATGAAGCATTTCAAAGACATTCAATTTCACAGTATTATAGGTTGTTTAATACACATGCCATTTTATAGCCAATAAAAATTTGGATGATACAACCACGTTGTTTAATACTTACATAATTGGTACATATAATAATTTTTCATTGTGGTGAAACAAAGACATATGGCATGGGCATCAATTTGGTCCTAATCAACATGTGCAGTGGGTTGTACAAAAAAAAAGCATGATGTTTTTGAAAAAACAAAACTAATAATATTAAGAATATTTACTTCCAATTGTTCAACCTATTGATAGAAAGCTCATATAAACTTATTACCCATCCTCTCTGAATTCTTCCATTTGAAGCACTTACATAGTTTTAAGGGAAAAAATATATATTATAAAATAAAGGAGGTAGAGGGAGCTATCCCTTTTTTGCAATTTGTATACTTCAGTAGAAAAACAATTACAATTAGCTATTGGGTAGTGCTTACCAAGCTACTCCTCGGCTAGCCTTTGCCGTTGTCTCCCAAAATTTAATAATTCCACCATAATTTTTTATTTTTTTAATAGCCAACTACAATTTCCATTCTCAAAATTTCAAGCAAATAAAAAGCTAATTAAAAGAAAGAGATATAGAGGAGTCAATTAAAAGAATAATAAGTAAAAATTTGGGAAAACACACACACACACACGTATGAAACAAAACCTAAACAATAAAAAATAGAAATTTGGAGAGAGGGCTACATACTAAGATTGCACACAGTGAATGAAGAGAACTCACGGCGATTGAGAAAGTAAACAGCTAGCAGCATTGCAAGTTAAAGGAGGAAAAATGTGTGAGGCAGCCTTGGCCTATCAGCCAAGCACAACTTCTCTGATGAGGATGTGAAGTAGAGAGAGAATGTGAGGTAGGGGTTTTTAGAGAAGTGGGAAGTAGAATTTGGGATTTAAGAAATGGGATAAAGAAAAATTTAAGTTTTGAGAAATAAAAATATTAATATATAATAACATATATATATATATATATTCAAATATTTTATCAAATATTAAACTCAAATAATATTGGATTCAATTTAAAATTATATATCGAATATTATATTAGACTCGAATTTATTAAATTTCAAATTTGAATATGGTATTTGAATTCAAATCTTGAATTATTTGATAAAAATTTTGATTCGTTAACAGCCCTAACTTTCAGAAAGGACCCTAACTCTATTTTAATGCAATATCATTTTAGTGTAGTTTGTGGAAACTCTCTTTTGAAGCAAGAAATGTCGAGGATGCAAATGGGTCCATAGTTGGAGATCCCAATGCTCACATTGCACCAAAGGGCGAGGATACAAAAAACAACTTACTAGAGGTGCAATTCCATCCAGCACTAGAGCTAGCACCTAAAGTGCATCCGTAATTGGAGAAGATATTGATCTAGCAAGCTTCACACTTTGAAGGTCTGATGTTGCAGATGACTAAAGAACATTAATGGTCTTGGTGGAGAATGCCTTCACATAAGCTATGGTCAAAATGGTCACCTAATACGTAGGCAAGCACTATCCTAAAGAGCAATCATCTTAGGAGCACAAAAGCCTCAATTATCTCCAGAGAGGATGGGAGAAGGATGAAAATGAATAGGTCACTGTCCTTACTTTGCATCAACATGCAAACATGTAGTTCTCTCTTGAGCTAATAAGTTACAGTGATTACTTACTGCAGGTAAAGTCTTGACCAACTTAGTTGTACCCTAATGCTCAGAGGAGCTGAAAGTGAGTACTTTTGTTAGCTATCACTATTCTAATATGTAGTTCTTTTTGTCTGGCAATCTTAATAGAGTTATTAGCCTTAAACATGAAGATTACTAATCTATAGAAGTTTGATGGCACAATGAACCCCCAAGATCACTTGAACAACTTCATTGTAAGAATAAAGTTCTATGACTTAAGTAAAGCTACCTATTGTAGAGTGTTCTACACCACTTTTACAAAGCACGACCAATTTGATTCAATCAGATGTTGGTTGTATCTATCACAGGTTAGGAGCAACTATAAAATACTTCCTCCATAATTTCTCAATCAATCGCAAGTACCCTAAAAAGGTGGCATATCTATTCACTATTGAGTAGAATGATAGAGAATCCCTTAGGCTATATATCAATTAATTAATCCAAGAAGCGTACAAAATCCCTTACATTTGCTCGGAGCTCTTATCAGCGTCATTTAACAGAACTTGAGGTATTAGAAGTTTAAAAATATATAGTAAGAAAACTGCCCACCATACTTAAAGAACTTCTTATTCAGATAGAGAAGTATATCTAGATAGAGAAGTGGCCCCTCTAGATGCCAACAAGCACTAAGTGTGAGATAAAAGAGGTAATAATAATAAGAAATTAGTTTATTGTTGACATAGCCCTCCAAAGCATTCTTCACATGCACCTCTCTTATTAATGGCAAACATATTAATTATGGTAGAAGCAAGGCTTTATCTAGAACTTGCACAAAGATGGTGGACAATCTAAAGAGACAAAAGCTAGAGAAGTGGTTCCACTTCTAATGCAATTGCGGGCATACTACTGAAGAGTGTTGAAACTTGAAAGATGAGATAAAAAAGCTGATCCAACAAAGACACTTGAAAGAGTATATAGTTAGCAGACAAGATAATCTCAAGAAGCTATTTAGAGTTGTAAATGATAGAAATTGTTGGTGTTCATTTAGTGTATAGTTAAAGATAAGGCAAAAGCAACATTAACATGATCTTGATCACTTACCTACTACTGGTATCATTTCAGTAATCTTAGGAGGACCGACAGTAGGTGATTCTGTCAATGTGAGAAAGGCATTGGCATGAGTAGTAGAACAAACACAAACTTATGTCATGGACATAATGCTTGAATATTCGAGGTGTGTCCTCTATATCTCACCATCATCTTTAGAGAAGAAGACATAAAGATTAAGCTAGGTGACATAATCTTACTATGGTGATTCCCCTTTCTTCACTAACTTTTGGGTGAAGAAAATCTTGATGGATAGTGAAAGCTCAACAAACATCATCTTTTATGATGTCTTTTTGCAGCTTGGCATGGACAACGCTACACTATAGAAGACCAACACTTTCCTAGCGGGATTCACTGACGAGATTGTGGAGGCCTTTGGAGAAGTCTATATTCTACTTTTCTTAGGCACTCAGTCCCGAAGGGCCACAACGATGGTCAAGTTCTTAGTGGTCAAGATCCTGATTGCTTATAATATCATATGAGAAAGAGCAATTTTAAATATTATCAGTGGTAATTTCAATATACTATGTAAAGATGAAGTTTCCTACCTTAGGGGAATGGGAAAAGCTATTGGTGACCTATACATTGCTAGACAATGCCAGACTAGTATCCTAAAAGGAGTAAAGATCCCTATTACTAGCATGGATGATAGAAGGAGAGTTGCAAAAGTAAGAAAGATAAAGGCAAATGTATAGTCCATGAGACCAACATTTTTACAATGCTCATACAAGAAAATAATCTCTAAGAAAAAAAGTCAGCACAGTGCAAAATTTCATTTAGAAAACTCTAAGAAGACATTGGGGTTAGCTACTCAACTCCTGTAGTAGAAACAAGAGACACCTCTCAAACATAACAAACATGCTCTCTTTGACACGTTGAAGTCTTTATTTTCCTCTAGGTTATTTTAGTAGTTAGGATTTCTATTTTAATTCTAAGTTTCTGTTTCCAGATACTTAGGTATTTTTCTAGTTATTACTAAATAAAAGACCACCTAAACTTAAGTGATAGTGCTTTTTTTTCTCTTAATTTCTTTAGTGAAAACATTATGATGTTTCACTATAAAGTTGTTTTCCCCTTTACTACACAATGACAAATCATAGGAATATTTTCTTCGCGATAAAACCTAAAAAACACACACAAAAAAAGCAAACAACAACAAGCATGAAACATATACTAAGAAGAAAACTACTCCATATAGCAATTGACGAGTGTGTTATATTAGCACCACTATAAGACCCTTATGAGGGTATGGGGCATTGGGCTCCAACAACACTATAACCCTTAAGGAGGTACATGGAAACCATGGCATCAATAGCACTATGAGACCCCCAAGGGAGCATGTGGCAAAAAACTATTATAAGATCTTAAAAGGGCGCATGGCAAACATAAAAGACCACTATAGACCCCTTAAGAGGTGCATGGCAAACAAAAACTACTATAATATGCCCAAGAGATGTGTAGTGGCAATGACTACACCAATACCCCCAAGTGGCATAGAGTGACAAAGAGTACACTATACCCTAAGAGGACGTACAATGGCAACAACTATACCAACACCCCCAAGGGAATGCATAGAGATAGTAAAACAACAATACTATGCAAAGACCTCTAAGGGGGCATACATCAACAACATTATGCTAAGTCTCGTACATGGGCTCTACAAGAAAAAAGATGAGAGAAGGGGGAGGGGGAGGGGGGAAGAGGAGGAGGAAACTAAGTCCTTCACAAAAAGCCCTTAAAGAGGCTTCCAACTATTTCTCATTGCAGTAAAGCTCTAAGAAAATGATAAAAAAGTAAAAGAATGTAAACACCAACAACATGTGAACAACACGTGACACTAAAGAGAATCATGATGGATAAAATCATCAAAATTACTTGGTGTAAAACATAACACAAAAAAGCTCAAACCTGCATAGCAAAAAATCAGAATAAAGTAATATTGAAATATGCAGACATAAATCAATACTTAGTCTATATGCTGAAAAGGAAATCAACTAGTGAAGCCTCAAAAGCAAAGTAAAAAAATTAAGAAAGAAAGAAAGAAAACAACCCCCAACCAGTAAAAGGAAAAAAAATAATTAAATCTAGTTTATGTTCTACTCTACTCTTGTGGAACTGCAATTGCAGGATCCTTTGTCATGACATCACTGCTAACCTTCGAAGCTCTACCAGTAGCTCCAATAGAAGATTAACTAGGATAGTAGGGTTAAGTCGTTGCAAGTCCTCTAGAGGTTAGTGTAGTCTCATTAGGCGTGTGATGACAATCCTGAAGATTTTGCTCATAGATCACAGTAGCCTTCATCTTGTGGGCCTCAAATAACTCGTTGGAGTTGTTGAACTCCTTCATTGTATTCTTGCACACAATAGGTATAATGCCTTCATGGCAAATGACCTAAGAACTATTTTCCAATCTTCACCTCCCTAGAATATTGTTCCTTCATGTGCTCATGCTCCTTTAGCAACTTTGCAACACTACAAGAAAATATGCTTCTCGCTACTATATTTTTTACTTCACTAAAAATAATGTAGTAAAAAAGGATTATTTGCTATGATTTTACTATTGTAGTATAAAATTCCAAATGTGTGGTAAAAGTTATATTAAATACTACACTTCATCTTGTCATAGCAAAAAATATACTTATTTGCTACAATTTTTATATGAGGTGAATAATATTGTACATTTACTATAATTTTACATTAATTGTAGCAAAAAGTTAATGAATTAACCATACTTTTTCATTTGTGAAGTAAAACAATGAAACTTGTGAAAATTTGAAGGCAAAGATTAAGATCGTAAATCCATATTTTTTCACTAAAAAAGAAGAAAAATATGTTGGAAGTAATGCTTGATAAATAATGTTCAAGGTAAATTAAAAAAATTGCTTCCAATTTTTATTATTAAAATATTAATTAATTAATTAAATTGTAATTTAACAAATAAAACCCCTAAAACATTCCTAACTACTCATGGTTTTAATTAATAAAAGTAGAAGTAAAATAAAAAAATTTCCACTAATTTTTATTATTAAAAATTATTTGATTACTTAATCAAATACTTAATTTAGCTAACCAACAAAGTTCTGCAACACAATAAGAAAACCCCAAATTTTGAGGTAAAATAGATATTTTTCTCTAATAACTTCTATTATTACAAAAAAGTAGATTAAGTAATCAAATATATTAAAATTAGCTAATTAATAGAAAAAGTGATCATTGACGTAGTGGCTCACTTTCACACACATAAGAATAAGGCCAAGAGTTCGAATCTTGATGTGCTCCTACTATCCGTGTGTATATAAATAAAAAAGTAAACTCCCCAAATGAATTGGATTTTATTACATTTAATTATGGTGAAAAATACTCTACGTATTTATGACACTTTTCAAAGTTTGGCAATTAACTACTATGTACTACTTTTATTTTATTGTAGTAAAAGATAGTGGTGTATTTGATAGCTTTTAACCACACATTAAATTTGTGATAATTGAAAATAATTTCATAGCAAAAGTTAATCACCATGATTAAAAAAGTGTAGTGAAACTTTTACCTAGCTTGCAATGCTTACGGCTACAAGTGTAGCCCAAATGTAGTTAATAACTTTTTATTAAACTTAATAACTATTTACCATGCATAATTAATCATAGAAAAAGCATTTTTTTTTGTAGTGCAAATTCCTCACTTTTCTAAGCATATGCTAACCTAAACTATCATAGTTGTGGTCTCCTATTCTTTGCAAGACATAAGTGTAATTAGGTTCTAATGCTGTTCCCCAAATGAGAAATAAAATAATCAAGCAACTACAATTAACTACACACATACTTTCAAGTAAAATAAACTAAGCAAGAGGAAAGGTATTTACCTAGGCTAAGTCTCTGGCAGCAAACTTAGTCATATGGAAAAGGAGAATTTCTCTAGCTTTCCTTATTTAGATTTGATAACCCTTCTCAACAAACTATTAGTGCTGAAAGTGGCCTTGCCGACATCCAAATAAAAGTTGATGCAACACCCCCTGCACAATCATATGGGTACCGTGAGTAATTCAAGAAAGGGAAAAATTATTCACTTTTTATTGGACACAATATAGTAGACCCATTACCCATGACAATGGGTAACGAGTAGCCCATGGGTCCTCATAATAAATTTTTATTTTTATATTTAAAGGTGAATTAATATTTTTCAATTTATATAATACTATTCAAATATTACTTAAACAAAACTAATACAAGAGGCCAAATATTACATTGATCAAGTATTTAAAGCATGTCAAGTGTTTTAAAATAAAAATTACAACTTAAATGGTTAAACATCTATCAAATTTAAGTTATATTACATTTAAGAGTTCAAATTCAAATCACATTAAATAGTTTTTGAACTAAAAGTTTAAACACTACTTAAATATTGTTGATGTCATAAACAAAGGTGTTATGCCCTCTAAAGTATTTGTGAGAAGTAAAAAAAAAATTAAAGTAAAAAAATATTCATAATATATATGGTTATTCATGGATTACTTGTAGATACCCGTGAGTTGGATCAAAATGTGGCAAGTAATTAGATGCCAGGTAAAATTACCTATATTTTATTAGGTGGAGGAAATGAAACCCATTACTCGTATTTTTTAAGTACCCATGGATACCTGTGGGTATGGGTAATTTTTTGCTAGTTTTACAAACCATAGCAGAACAAACCCTCGCCCTCACCAGTGTGGAAAAGATAAGATAATCTTGGGCAAGTAGCGCCAATAATGAACTTTTAAGTATGCTTCCTAGCCAATATTAAATTCACTTGCTCGGAACCATTGCTTGCTCCATACTAAGGTGCTGCAGAAGAAGACTGAGTGTGAGGCTATCTAGAATGCCTTTGAGGGGGGCTTGGATACTGCCCATCACAAGCATCTCCACTAGCCCTTTTAGCACAAATTCTAGCCAACTAAATATTCTTTTCTACAAAGGACATGCAAATTGGATTACACTCAACTGTTCACAAAATAACAAAGAAAAATAATGCAAGTGTTGAGGAGAAAGCAAGAATACAATTACAAGCACACAAGCAAGCGGAAAGTCAAAAATTAACTAATTGGCCTTCGAAAATATATAAGTGATGTTGAAAGAAGAAACAAATAAGCCTGCCTCCTCAAAATGTTGGCGAAGGTTGCGATGAACCTTCTACAATCACATCAATGATGGTGAACTACCCTAAACAAGGGGGATGGTGAACTACTCTGAATAAGGGAAACCCTAAGACCTTTATCTTGCACAAAGAAAAGACAACTCTTCCAAGTCCCTCTAGGGGAAGGCAAACCACTTAAGGATTTACAATTCGGCCAAGGAAAAAAGTGCAAGAAGATTTTGTTTAGTACTCTCCATAACAAGAAAAAAAAAAAAAGATTCAAAACTATTTGAGGAAATAAGAAGACCCAAAAGTCTTAAAGTGGTGATGAAACCCTATAATGTATATGAAGGAAGTCGAAGCAATATAATGCGATCATTTGGAAAAAGAGGAACAAATATACATTGGAGGTCAAAGTAATGTAATGTGATCATTTGGAAAAGAATGAACAAGTTCAAGCTCATTAAAGGAGCAAACCTAACATCTCAGAATTCTCACTCTCCCAAAGAAAGTGAATAAGATGGTTCATTAACACTAATAAAACTACTATCAATATTAGGAGCATCTTCAAAACCTTTCTTAGAAGAAGCCTCTCCTCCAAACTTATATGTAGAAACTAGATCCAGACTCGGATGAAGGGGGCAACTCAAAAATCAAAGGATGAAATGTGCTCTTGACACACAACTCCAAGATCCAACATTAGACTAGACGAACCACATAAAGAAAGGCTCACAAACTCAAAAAATTTAGCGACATTGCTAGGAGAACAACCTTATGAACATTTTGACACAACCATGGCCACTAAAAACTACATCAGTTGGAGCAAGTGCCTCAAAGCCCCCAGGGGTGCACATTTGTGGAGTGCAGTTGGCTAGTCCATAGCAACAGTAACTCTATTGCCTACCTTTATTTGACACTCAAACTTTGATTTGGACTTGGCCTCACTGCTTAGCATCCCCCTATAAGAATTAGATATATCTTACTCCCAAGTTGAAGTTTTCTAGAAAATTTTTTACTAACTCCAAGGAGTTAGAAAAATACAAACGAGGGAACAAAAAATGAAAAAAGGTGAAAAAATTACCTTGGGAACTCATCTTGTCCCACTAATAAAACTTACTTTCTAAAAACCCAAAACTATAAAAATTTAGCTAATTCCTTTGGTGGATGAAAAATATTAAACATGATATCTTCTGGAAACAATGAATTAAAGAGACCTCTGAATCTTTGCTAAGTTTATAATATACTTTTAGCATGTAAATAGTGCTTTATGACAAAAACAAAAAAAAAAAGACCAACATATCAAAAAGTAAAAATAAATAAAATAATATGAGGAAATGGAACTCTAAGGGTAAAAAAGTAAAACTAAATAAAATGACCCAATTAAATAAATAATTATTAAGTAAACGACTAGCGAGCCCCCCAAATTAAGTCCATCAAGATGAGCACTACCCAAGTGGGCCGAAGCCCAATAAATACTTAGTCACTATAAATTCCAACTTCATAAGCCAAAAGAGAACACATCAAATCATTTTATAAGAAATACTAAGCTCTGACTCTATGTAAATGTGTTCTAGGAACATAAGTCCATTTTATTTTGTTAACAGTTAGAAAGAGCCCTGACTCCATTTCTATATGGCATCAATATTGTTGACAAAATTTTTTATAATTTGCAAAAATGTAATATCCCAAATATTTTATAAATCATTACAATTATAGATTTAATAGTATATTCCAATCAGCAACGTTATCAATTATACTTCACAAACATATCTTCCATACTTAATTTATTTTAGGACAACATGAATTTTCTAAGGCCAAGCATCAGAGCCATGGGATAAATAGTATCATAAATAATTAAATAAATGCAATAATAAATAATTATTAGTGAGACTCTATCTTCTAAAGAAGTAATTGGATATATATGATATTGGACGTTAGAAAGTGGATAAATAGTAAGATAGTTTTCTATTCTTTATCGCATTTTGAGTTGCTGGCAAGTGATTCACTTGGTGCTTAATAGGATCTTGATATAATGTAAGTGTTGGATATAATTCAAATTTTTTGGAGCTTATTAGGGATCACATGTTAAATACTTACCTTGATTTTCTTGTACTTTTAAAGACATAGACTTTCGACCATAACTTGAAATAAAGAAAGGGAGAGGGGGGGGGGGG
>JACGDI010005624.1:192849-205149 GCA_014898725.1 Jacaranda copaia | reverse complement strand
TAGTATAAGTTGTTGATACACTGGTATGAAGCTTCAACTCTTCATCACTAGTTCTATAAGGACTACCTAGCAGTGATTAAAGGTATATAATTTATCTGCTTGCTATATCATTAAATAGGATGCCAATTATTTAATAAATCTTCATTAATTGAGTTTTAAGCTTATAATTAAACTAGCTACCATGGATATCACTTTAAAACTACATGTGTTAGAGAAATAAATTAGTTTTGCATTGAATGTTATTTGATTTGACATTTTAATAGACCATAATGATAAGAAATATATAATTCTTATTTAAGGTGGACCAGAAGATTGAATTCTTTGAGAGTTAGTAATACGATATAGCCAAATTTTCACTTTATAGTGAGGGAAAGATTTATCTTACGTTTCATCTTATATATCTTGAGCTAATTTAGTGATACAGGTATTTGAGGGAATTAAAGATTGTAAACCTTTCAATGCTTTCTGGCCATTCGTAGAATTGGGTCAACATAGACCTCAAATATCTCTATTTTGCTCTTCAATTTAACCCTGGATTAGAATATAATTATTCCCACTAATAATGGAATTTAACTAACTAAAGTTGTGTTCATATGATGATTAGACCGTTAGAGAGTATTTACGACCCAAACAGTGAGATTCTGTGAGGCTGAGGCTGAAATATGTTCAAAGACATATGTACCAATGCCAGTTAAAGAGTCCAATGTTCCCGTTAATTTAAAAGGAAAGCTTTATTCTAAAACGGGTCCAATATGCTTGATTTACTTTTTTATAATATTTTTACATGATATATTATAATAGGTAGTTCTCCCATTAAATATATAAAAAAAAAAAAATATGGGAAGAGGAATTTATTGGACTAACTATCTTAGAGGATAAGTAAACTTTACTCTTGTTTGTTTTTCTATTTGTATATTTTGTTGGGTGAATTCCAAATTGATTATATACATTATTAAAAATATTTATAAAACACATGAATGGGACTAAAATATAAATTTTTTAAATTTCAAACTCTCAACAATATCACTTAATAAATTTTTATTAACTACAAAAGGGATTCTGGAACAAGCAGAATTTTTAAATTAGTGGAAGAGACAACTTAAAACTGGGTGCATGTAAGAAAGGATTGGGATGAAAAATATTTGTTTTGCATGAAGAAAGTGAGCAAAGGGATAAAGATAGCACTTATTTTTCGACTATCCCAATGGACGGCCTTTGGTGTTTCTTTTCCCACACCTCTCCCAATCCACACCATATTTTATTGCTAATTCCATATATATATATGTATGTATGTATGTATGTATGTATGTATGTATGCATTCACTCCGGGAATTCTTGATCGTGCCATATTTTGATCCCTTGAATCTTATTCTTGTCAATAATTCTAATCAGATGTTTGAAATTCTTAGCAAGAATAAAGTTCAAAATACAATTAATCACTGTAAACGTGCCATGAGATATATCTCCACGTCATCCTAATTAATAATTTCCATTTCTCAATTATATTTCGTTTAAAATGGAAGAAAGGATTTTTATGCAGTAGTACTGTTCAATCGGAACCTTTTTATTGCTTCAAATGTACTTATTTTCATGTTAGATATGAATAGTTGGAGTAGAATATATCCTTCAACTGAACAAAAAATAAACAAGAGAAAAAATTATTTCAAACTTCAACACATAAAATTTAGTTAAATTAACATAATAAATTTTACAATTTCATAAATACATGAGATACTCATGTGTCGGTGCTTAGCAGAAAATAATACTTCTACTTCTTGAATTCTTTTAAATTTTTATTTTCTTACATTTTTAATGCATGAGAATCAAATAAGATGAGATTATATAATTAGTAATTACATCATCAATTGTTTGGAAAATTGTGGCAGTCTATCTAGAGGTTTTTTTTTCTTTTTTTTAACAATTATGCTCATCTACTATCATGCTTCAATATATATAGAGGCTATATTTTGTAGGAAATAAAAAATATGTAATCCTCTCTCTTTGTCCCTTTAAATAAATTAATGAATATATTAATCAATTAACCATGTCTCTTAGTATAAACATTGTTTAAAAATATTTTGTTATGATTTTTTTGGGTTGTTAACTAAATTATTAATTGATTGCACATATTTTCTCCTTATTGTAATTGGCGGACTGAATCACGAGTTGAGGATCAAAAATTAAAAAACACAAATTAATGTGGACAATTAAATTTATAAAGCCATTTGATAGAAGAACTAAAGAAAGCCCAATGACCTAAATGAATTAACAAGAGAACAAAGAGAGCTCAATGACAAATTAAGCCCATCAAGAAGGACAACAAAATCTTAATGGGCTTATCCTACCAAAAAAGACTACAAATATTGAGCCTTAGAAAAAAACTTTGGGACATCATTCGCTATGAATCACGAACTTTTGAAAATTTCAAGAACAAAAAATCTTTTGCCGTGCATTCTAGAGAAAAACAAATTGTCTTTTGTTGTCTACTAGAAATGACCTCACTCTATTTCCGTGCAGCATCATTTTGGCATAATTTGTGAGAAATCTAAAGAATGAAGTAGGGACATTGAGGATGCAGATGAGATCAAAAGCTTACAACTCTAGCACCCAAATGGCCCCGACATCAGAGAATGTGGAGAGCTACCAATCTAAAGCATCATTGCGCCTAGACTAAAGCTAGCTACAAATGCACAACCTACATTGGAGAAGATTCCTGCACAACAAACACCACTTTTTGAAAATCCTATTCTATGTATAACCCAAGAAGCATTAAAGTTCCTATTGGTGAGCATTGCAACCCAAGTTATGGCCAAGGTAGTTGCCTAATATGTTAAGGATCATTGCCCCTAGGAATCACAACAATCCTCACATCGAAGCTGGGGCTTTTTTCCTCCCCAAAGAGAACTAAGCGAAGAGATAATTTTGAAGGTGACACTGCTCCTTTACCCGACCATAACAAACAGAAATATACACTTAACTCCAAACAAACTTTAACTAGTATGCATACATAGATACTAATGCTCAGATGTGTCCCTCGGTGTCACACCCATCAGAAGGAGTAAAGAGCCACTATCACTATTTAGCTATTCTCTTGAGGTGTAAACCTTTTTTTTGGTCATTTTGGTGGAGAGTTTGATGCCAATGAGGGCACTCAAGAACACTTACACAATTTTTCAGTAAAAATGGAGCTCTACAACTTGAGTGAGATCATACTACCAGTTTTTCCACATCATTCTCATGAAGCGTGCTCTGACATAGTTTAACTATAAGCCAACTGGATCTGCCACTGAATAAGAGATGTTGGTACAGTATTTGCTCTAAAACTTCTCCATCAATCATAGATCCCAAAAGTGGTGGCATACTTATTCACTTATATACTTACCTCAAAAACTTTGCCCGAGCAGTGCATGAAATCCCCTATATCATCTACTGGCATCATCCAGCAAAACCTAAGGTACTCAAAATTTTAGTAACCAATTGTTGGAAAAAGTCCTACTACTCTAGAAGTGCTTATATTGACTACTCAGGAAGCCTATAAGCACAATGTGTGAGGGAAATAGGTAGTAATAACAAGAAGAAAGGAGATTGTAGACATAGTCCTCCCCAAGCACTCATTACATACACGTCGCTTATGGTTCCCAGGATGGAAATTCTAATAGTAGTACTGCAATGTAGTCTCATTCAACAACTTTTGCAGAAAATAATAGAGTATCCAAAGAAGCCCAAGTCAAATAAGTGATGTTGTTTACATTGTAACAACAAGCACACCATTGCTGAATGCAAACACTTGAGGGATGAAATAAAAAAACTAATTTAGAGGGGACATCTTAAGGAGTTTGTGGTGTAATGGCCATCCAATCATAAAGAGAGCTAACTAAGGGAAGGGAGCAAAAAATGCTGGCGATGACCTGATGATTGTTTGGATCCTAAGGACCATCAACACCAATGCGATTCTAAGAATATCCCCATAGCTGATGTCATCTCAGTGACCTCGGGAAGATCAGCTCGTAAAGAATCTGGCAACACTAGAAAGGAGCTAATGTGAGCAACAAAGTAAACACAAGCTCAGGGAGTAGATCTCATCTTGGGAATCATCAAGATACATCCTCCAACACCCAACGTCACTTTTGGAGAGGAGGATATAGAGCCCAAGTGAAGAAGTTGCAATGACATACTAGTGATCTCTACATCTCTTACTAACTTCTAGGTGAAGAAAATATTAGTAAACACTGGCAGCCTAATAGATATCTTATCTCGCGATGTGTTTTTCTAGTTGATAATAGATAATGCACAACTATAAAAGATCAATAGCCTTTGGTAGGGTTCATAATCAACATAATGGAGGCACTACGAGAAATGTTATTGCCTCTTTCTAGGCACCACCCTAAGTGGGCAATGAAGATGCTAATGCTCTGGTAATCAAGATCCCATTTGCATATAACACGATATTGGGGAGACCTACTCTGAACCTATTCCAGGTAGTTGTTTCAACATACCATATGAAGTTAAAATTCCTCATGCTAATCGGAATCAAAAAAGTTGTTGACGATCTAAGATCATATAAAGAGTGCTAGCAATACCCAGTGCTCAGGCACCTTGTGGACAATTAATGCAGGCACTTGATGGACACTCAATATTGGTGCCCATGAGCTGAAAATAGCTCAATGACCTAAATCAATTAACTAAATAAAAAGACTAGAAAGCCCAAAGAGAAATTAAGCCTACAAAGAAAGGTAGCAAAACCTAAATGGTTCTAAGCCCACTAAGAAAAACAATAAATAATAAGTTCCAAAAAGAACTTTGGCACAAGAAATTATTTGTAAAAAATCATAAACTTTCGAGAACTATCGAGAGCAAAGATCTCTTTGCACACATTCCAAAGAGAACAAACTAATATTCTACTATTTATTTGAAAGGACCTCACTCCATTTTCGTACATTATAAAAAAAGTAAATAAAAAACATAAAGAAAACAAAACTTATCTATGGCATATTATATTAAAATAAATCAAAATACTATGGTATCAAGATACTCATAAATTACTGAAAAATACAATCATTAGAATATCTTATCTTTGGTTGAATCATGACACATGTTAAGTTATTGGTACATGTGCTAAAAATGAAACAAACTAACAAAAATAAGTAAATTGAAGTTTCAATTTGATAATATAATTAAAATTTTGGAATAAATACCCAAAGTTGTAACTTAAATATCTACATATTTTATTTTATTTTTTATTATTATTTTTTTCTAAAACTAACAATAGCTAGATCATCATCATCATCATCATCATCATCATCATCATATTATTATTATTATTATTATTATTATTATTATTATTATTATTATTACAAGCGCATGATCTTATGAAGGAGGATAGGATCAGGAACGAGTTCACAAATACCAACATGTAGTTGGAATATAGGAAACAATTACCTAAAAATTTAGCCAGTCAACTCATGCTTCCAGATTATACCCAAACAACACCCTAAAATGCCTTCCTCAACAAACTCGGGCAAACAACGGGTTATCTTAGAGGTACATGGAAGACTTGTTAAATTATATAACCTATTTGGATAACTCAGTTCATCAATCCAAAACCTTCAACACAAGTCTAGTCTAAAATGACCATGAATACAGAGAAAGTATTTAACTCATAGTTGTTTAACACCAAGTCCCTTAGCCTTCCATAAGGCTAGGGTAACACAAATAAAATAAAATAAAAGAGAACTAACCTTAAGAAAGCTCAGCACCTAAATATGGAAGCTTTAATCGACCTTAGAAGATTTTATAATATTACAGAAAATAAAACACAAAATGGTTTTAAAAGAGAATACAAAGGAAATTCTAGCAACTCTAAAGAAAATTTTGTAAAGAAAACTCTGGCTCCCTCACCTATACAATTGGGGCCATTAAATAGAAAACAAAAGAAAACTATTACGGACTTTGAAATATTATTTAGAAGTCTGAATAGTAAAATACTGTGTGGATTTGAAAAATTTCACATCCAAAACAGCAAAAAGCAAAAAAAAAGATGAACAGTGTCTGCATATAATTCAGACTACTATTTTTGACTTATTACAGCAATAATTCAACCACAACGGCTTTCACCACTCACACTATGAATATTTTTCTTCTTTTTCTTTCCTCAGTGATTCCAACATATCATCAAGGTCTTTATCAGTATAGATAGGAATATCATCCGTTGGGTCCTGAGCATCTTGGAAAAGGCAATCAAATTGATTATTATCAGTCTTTGATTTTAATGAAGTCTCCATTGATGTTGTATTTCCCCCATCGCTGGAAATTTCAATGTCTTCATCCACAACTTCAAACTGATCTTTTAATTCCTCTTGGACTATATTAAGGACTTTTTTTAATAAATCTGCCTTGGACAATTTACATTTCCGCATTTTAATTTTCTCATAAGCTTTTCCCAGAATTGATGAAGCTTCTTTTTTCTTATCTTTTTTAGCAAAATTCATGTAACCTTGAGTAACCTTAACAATATTGTCTAAGGTTTCTTGACCTTCAATTTTTCCCATGGTCCTATTAGTCTGTAGCATTTTATTCCACCATTTGATGTAAAAAGTCCTATAGAGACAAGGAATATTATCTTCCAAAAAACTGACTTTTGGCACTCATTTCTAGATCCAAGGTATTGAGAACTCCATAAAAAAGAAGATTGCAGCTTCATTTAAAACTATTTGATTTTCTGCTTCAGTCTCCTTAATTTTAGGAGAACAATTGACCCATTGGTCAAACACCTGTTTGAATTGATCCAGAAGGATGTAATGGGTCGGACCATAAGATTTCCACCAGCTTAGAAACCAATTTTGAATCTAATTTTTGAAAACTTCAGGACATACTTTTATACACCATGTATGTTTTTTCCTGGGATTTTTATATAAGAAAACATTTTGAAAGGCTTAGATATAATCCCAAAAGTTAAATTTATAAACTAATTTATTATCTCTGGTTACAAACTCTTTTTCTTTGAATGAAGATATTCCCCATTCCTCAGCAGAGATAATTTTCTTAATTATAATTTTACTAAAATTAAAAATAGATTTTTCTTATGAGCTTGGGAAAAAATGGAAAATCTCACAAGAGCCAGTAGTTATTAAAATATTTTCATAGTATGACCTGAGTTTGTAAGACCCAATAGCATATGATGCAGTATCCAAATACTTCTGGATTATTATCCACGGGTCATTTTTCCATTTAAGATCATTATGCTCAAGGATCATTATTAAATCCTTATGATCTTTTTGTTCAAAAGTTGTGAGAGAATCCTCATCAATAGGGGTAGCACTATTAGTGGCAACATCTACAAAAGAAGGATTTGAAAGCTTATTAGATCCTTCAGGCTGGCAAGGGTTTAATTGGCTTGGATCGGAAGTTTTATTAGAACTTTCCTTAAACTATTTAAATTGCAGAAATTTTGCAAACAAAGGATCATATAGATGGATATTTGGGTTAGGACTGGAAGAAACATATGATGTTTGTGAAATATTTGAAGCTATAAGCTTCTATTTGCCGTGCTGTATTAATGGCCTCACAATAGCTGCATTAGAACCACGTCCTCCTCTATTAGAGAAGGGATTTCCTCTTCCTCTATTATGGGGAATCATTGACCCTGCAAATATTCACGAGTCAAGAAATTAGGGAGACCATTATCAATCCCTTTTTAATAAATAATTTTAAAATCAAAAGGGGTCAAATAAGCTTGCCACCTTGCAAACATTTGTTTAGAAGCATCATGTTTAAAATCTTTATTAAACATAAATTGAGTAGATTGACAATCAATTTTCATAAGAAAAGATTGATTATATAAATCATCTTGGAATTTTAAAACACATTTAACAATTGCAAATATTTCTTTAGCAATCGTAGCATAATTTTTCTTACAATTATTCCATTTCCCAGAACAAAATCTAACAAGGATTTCCTGTTTACTATAAGAATTAATTTGTTTTAAAACACCACCATAACCTACATCAGATGCATCAGTTTCTATAATTTTTTCCCAATTTGGATTAGAAAGCATTAAACAAGGCAAATGTTTAACTATATCCTTAATTTTTATTATTGCATAAGTATGACTATCACTCCATGGCTTGGGACTCTTTTTTAACCTATCATATAAAATGGCAATATCATTAGCAAGATTTTTATAATATGGAGAAATATAATTAAGACTCCCTAAAAATCGTTGTAACTGAGTTTTTTTAGTAATTCTATCAGGAAACTTAGAAGCAAATTCAATACTTCTATTGATAGGAATAATTTTTCCTTTTTCAATATAATGACCTAAAAACTTAATTTTAGTTTGAAACATAGTCATCTTTGATTTAGAAATAACAAGACCATTATTAATAATAACTTGTTTAAAAATATTAAGATGTTTAAAATGGTTTTCTATCGTATTAGAGAAAATAAAGATATCATCGATATAAACAATAATAAAATTACTATAAAGATTGAAAACATCATTCATGATTTTCCGAAATTCAGAAGGAGCATTTTTTAACGCAAATGGCATAACATTCCACTCATACTGGCCAAAAGGAACATTAAAAGCAGTTTTAAATCTATCCTTTTCCATTATTTGAATTTGCCAGTTGCCAAATTTTAAATCAAATTTTGAAAAAATATTAGCATCAAACAACCTATCAAGCAAATCATTTTTATTAGGAATAGGATATTTAATCCATTTTAAAACTTTATTTAAAGGTTTATAATTTATAACTAATCTTGGGGCACTGTGTTCTTGTTCATTATGTTTATTAACATAAAAGACAGTGCAAGACCAAGGAAACTTGGTAGGTCTAATTAGACCTTTCTGCAGTAAGGACTCAATTTCCTTCTTACAGTAAGCTAGATATTCAAACTTCATCTGACAAGGTCTAGCCTTAGTTGGGATATTCCCATTAAAATTATCTTCATAAGGAAGATCAACAATATGCCTTTTTCTATTCCAAAAAGCATTAGGGTGTTCATTACACACAGACAACGAAAACTGATTTTCAAGAAAAGAAATTTTTGCTTTAAGTTTATGATTAGCCAATTGTTCATCAATATTATGACTAACAATTTGATGTTTTAAAAAATTAATATGATTATTCTTAGCTTTTATTATATCTTCGATCCTATTTAGAATTCTCGAAAATGGTTCGGATATAAATTGAAAATATAAATCTTTATCTGTAAAAGTTCCCATAGAGCCTTTTTAATCAACCATTTTTAATGGGAATATTTTCTTTACAAATGGTGTACCAAGAATAATTTGATTAGAAATATTTTTAACTAATAAGAAGCTTAAAGGAATACAAGTTTTATTTTTACAAACAAAAGCTTTTGACAATTTATAATTAATGTCAAGTTTCTCACCATTGGCAGAACGAAGAACATGAGAAGTTTTCTCAAAATACCTAGTAGGTAGAAGACCTTCTTGAATACAATTAAGGTCAGCACCACTATCAACTAAAGTAATTAATTCTTTTGAAAATTTATTATCAATTAAAAGATTAATTTTTATAAGTCATTTATGTGAAGTAACCATTTCTAATTTAGAAAGGAAATTATCATTTTGGAGGTTATCAGTTAGACCAGGAAAATGATCAAATATGTTATCTAATCTAGGTATAACCTGTTTACCTAGAGAAATTTCGAATTTTCTAAGTCTATCTTCAAGAAATACATTATTTCTTTTAATTTCAATTATTTCATTTTTTAAATTATTAACTTCTTGTTTTAAATCATTAATAGAAGTTGGATTACTAATTTTATTCCTATTCTCTAACATTTTGTAAACTTCGGCCATAGAATAAGGTTCATTATCTTTATTATTATTAAAAGTAAATTCTTCAAATTTAGAAAAAGAAGACGAAGGAGTATTTTCAATTTGATTGATTATCTTAGATCTTAAAATTGGATCTTTTATTAATTTTAAAAATTCAATAGTACTATCATTATTAAAAATGTTTAAATCATTAAATTGTGACATAAGCCTATATAAATCTTCACCATCAGATTTATTACTATCATTATTAGAATTAACACAGGATTCACCTTTTTTACAAGGTTCACATTCAGAATCCGAACTATTAAAACATTCATTTAAAGAATCAATATCAAAAGGAGGGGAAGAAACAAAAACGCTATCTTCATTATTAGAAGAATCAAGCATAAGTTTATAAAGCACATTTTTAATATTGTCATCAATGTCAAGATTATTAATCTTAAACCTCATTTTACACTTATCAGTGTAATGACCAACCTTACCATACTTATAACAAGCACCATATTTTTTAAATCTTTTGTAAAAGTTTTTATTAGTTTTCCTATTTTCTCTTTCTTTTTTATGAGATTTTTTCCTATATTTCTTCTTTTTATAAAAAGCGTCTTTTTTATTTTTATTTTTATTATTATCAATAGGTTTAGGAATGTCCATACCAAATTGTCTACAAAATTGACCCAATTGTTTGCACTCAATAATATTATTATGCTTAATTTGTTGATTTAACTTTATCTCATTACATAAATTTAAGCCCTCTTGGGTACAAGTTCCTATTAACTTACCATAAGTAAATTTATCATAGTCAATATTGGCATTATTCTGCCTAAGTGCTTTCCTTACTCTTTCAGCAAATAACGAAGGAAGACCATCAATAAATTTTGACTTCCAATGAGAACTATTAGATTTTGGGAGTTCTAAAACTCTAGACAAGAAAGTATTTTTATACCACCTAAATGAAGTAAGACTCTGACACTTTAAACCATTAAGCAAAGTTCTAATATGTTCAGAATTATTAGTCCAACTGCCAATAAAATGTTCTATTATTGTGATAATTAGAGTATAAACAGCATTTTAAATAGTATTACTAGTACCTTCTTGTTTAATAGTATTACGAATTTCTTCTTTATTAGTCTAGGTTAAATAATTATCCCACCAACCTTTAAGTTGTCCAGTAAAGCCAGCAATTATCAATTTAGCAATAGTTTTATCACTATTACCATTATTTTTACAAATTGTAGAATACATCAACATTCGATGAACCAAATTATAAATATGTCGTTAAGTAAAACCATATAAATTCCACTCATAAATATTTTTACCAGAGTAGGAATTATTAAGAATTAAATCTTTTTCCTCATGCAAAACATCTTGAGGAGATGGACGAGGATAATAGAAAGTACTCATAGTCGGACGATTGACATATTTTTGAAGTTTATTAACTTCTTTAGTAATAGCATGTTGATAAGACTTTTAATCAATATTACGAAGAGTAGAAATTCTAAACTCAGTAAATTTTTGTGTTATTAACCTTTCAAATTCAGACATATCTCTTAACCTAAAATTATCAATTTCAGGAGGAGGTTGGATGCTAGGCATAGCAATAGAATCAGGCAAATTAGGAGAACAAGAGGAAATGACAATTTTATTAATTCTTTCCTCTAAGTCACCTAATAATTTATTAGTTCTATGACTACTATTCATAATAGTAGAAAGTTTTTGATCTAAAGAAACTAGACTTTCACCAAGAACATTTAAATACAAATTAGCATAATTTTGCTATTTAATCAAGAGATTAATTTCCCTAGAAGTAGCAGGCATATGATCACTAACCACAAATTTATTAAATGTAGAGAAATAAAGAGTTTTATTTCCTTCTACATAAAAAGTCTCTTGAGGGAAAAAAAAACAGATTTTTGTTTATGACCACTCTCAACAATATAAGTATGTTCTAAGACTGAAAGATACAGTTCAATACAAGTAACCATAGACCAAGGAACAAAAAGAATTAATTGGTCCTTTTTTGTCACAAATTTATAAAATTCATTTTGAAAATTTATTTGTTGTCCTTTAGTAAAATTATTAAAAAATCATTCATGAAACATTTTTCAACGATCTTTATTAAATTCAGTTTTTATTAACTTCCTATCACTAGATCCAGGATTGAAGTTATATTTCGTACTAATCATTCAAAACCCTTTTACTTAAATGCGAGCATTTCTCACCAAAAAATCCATATCAGAATCTGTTGGGTCAGTAGTATCATCACTATTATTATCTTGCATATTAAAACCATGGACAATATTAGAAGAATTAATTTGTAATCTATCAAACCTAGTTTCTAGGTTATCATCTTTCCTAGTATTAAAAGTGGGTTCTTTTAATTGGGAAGTAGAAGCCCTAGACGAATTTGGACTTTCAACAGTATAATCCAACGGATCAAGAAAAGAGAAAGAAGACCTAACAGATCTGGAGGATCTTAATAAATTATTATTATT
>JACGDI010005624.1:159851-192749 GCA_014898725.1 Jacaranda copaia | reverse complement strand
CCATTTATTAAGAAGATCAATATTTTCAGGAAGACTCATTTCTTCCAAACAAGTCTTTTTAATAGAAGAAGATTTTTCTTTAAGAAAATTCATATTTTGATGAAAAGTTTTAAACAACTAGAGGAAAATACAATCAATAATCCATGGCTTTGATACCAACAAGCGCAGGATCTTATTATTATTTTGTTTCTAAAACTAACAATAGCTAGATTGCCATTTCATTCCTTTTCATATTATTATTACATTTAAATTTATGGCAATATAGAAGTAGAGTCAAATTTTGTACAAATAAATGAATTATGTAAAGATATAGTTAATGAAAACAGCTATTGTATTTTTAATTGATACCATATCTTTGACAATTTGCATAGATATAAAAAATAGATGAATGAATTCGAGCTAAAATCTCATTTGAAATAAATACATAAATATGTAGAAAACTGAAAAACTTAAAAAGTTCATGTGAATGCTATAAATAAATCAAAATAAAAAAAATTTAATTACTCCCATCCAAATTTGTATTGAAAGAGGAAATGAAAACATAAAAAGAAATTCAAAAATATTCTGAGAAGGTATTTTCATTTGTGAATTTGGGAAATGTGATATATATATATATATATTTATATATTTGTTTTTATTTTGGGATTGCTATAGAAAGTATTGGGAGGAAATAAGTTGTTTAAAAGTGCTCTCGAGTGAGACAATTTTTACTATATATATCACATCAAATAGAATTTTGTTGAATTTGTGGGGGTGAAAATATATATTATATAATAATTGTTTTTACGAGAATGTGTATTTGAAGTGATTGTTGCTTGTGTGTGTGTATATATATATATATATATATATATATAAATAATTAAGATTGTGCATTTTGAGGGATAACTTAGCTATAAATTTATATATTTTTTTATAGTTGCATTGATGATGTAGGTATTTGTTTGGACATGTTTTCTAGTCGAAAAACATCTTAGAAGCACATTCAAACTAAATTTCAGTAAATTCTTACACTTTTGAACTATTATTATTTAACTTTTTATAACATTAATTCTTATATTGTATGACATTGATCATTTCAGATGTTCTCTTTTTAATTAGTTAGTTGTGAAACTTTTTGTCTATTGCTTTTGAACTATTATCTCTTTAATTTCCATCACTCAAAAATTAGTTACTGATCCCACCTTTTCTTTCCTGTTTAACCAATAAATGATAGGATGAAATCATGAAATAAAATGCATCAATAGTTTCTTCAAGTTCTCTGTTGTTCTTTAGATTATAAGTTACTATTATATATTTAACATAAATTAATTTAAATTAAAAAATTTGATAAAATAAAAATAAAGTTGAAAACAACTAATAATGCACTTGTTCCATGAATTCTACATATTCTTAAACAACTTAGGGAATTAATATGTATGTCACGAGAAATAAATCTAAAAAATTTTTATTTGACTTTCACACAAAAGAGAAGACAAATTATTTTATATTCAACACTTGCTGATATTCAACATAATTTGAAACTTAATACAGTTTGACCATAAAGCCGAGTAGAGTAAATAATAGTTTTCGTAAGCCGAGTAGATACAATACAGAAAGACGAGATGTATTTTACCTTTATTCTAAATAGTTAATAATATTTTAAATGCTATAAACCAGAATTTGGCCAGTTGCACAATTGTGGTCTAATAACTCTCTTCCTACATGTAATAGTATAAAATGATATGTGTATCAATAGTTTAAACAACGTGTGAACAAATAATTAACTTTGATTAGTTGACATATTTTGAGAATTTAATTTAAAAAATCAATAAATCAACTATCAATATTAAGCAAAGAATAGATTTAACTTGAAATTAACCAAAAAAAAAAGAAGAGGAAAATTATATATTATTTAAAATTGGAAGGTTGATCAAAGTCGCATAATTTGGCCAAGAGAGCCCTTCCATGTGTATATAGTTATGATTTTTTTATATGTCAATAAGTTTGAAAAATGTATTACCGGATCATCAAAGTTGGTTACCTCGTATATTTTGAGTATTTGAAAAAAATTAAGAAAGTCACAATTAATGTTAAATAATAAACAGAATCATTCGAAAGAATTAAAAAATATATATAGATTCTAAAAATTCTAAAATTTTACTTTAATTGCACAGTTATAGTTAAAAGATTCGCCACTCGTATATATATAATAGTGTAGTTTATGTGTTTGCAAGAAGGCTTAAAGAATGTTCCTGGCGGCCATTAGATATAATTGGTTGCTTGCCCTATTTCGATAATTTAAGAATTAATAAAAAAAATTCACAATTAAATTTAAATCATCAACGAAATTATCTTGATCAACTAAAAAATTCTGAATTCTAAGAATTAGAAATTTGATCAATACTGCGCAATTGTGGTTTAACAAAAAGTACAAGTATATAAATATAAGTGTGTGCCAATGGTTTAAAGAAAATATTGAGAGCCCATAAATTTCATTAGTTGGCATATTTTAATGATTCTAAAATTCTAAATTTCACAATTAGTGTTATAACCAATGAAATTCTTCTAAATAATTAATAGTACTATATATTATAAGAGTTCAAAGTTTGATCAAAAAACTGATTTATTATATAACAATATAGATAAATATTAGTTGTTATAATTTGATAATTTAAAAAATTAAAAAATTTATAATTAACTAATTAATTTATAAATAAAATTCATTTAAATTACATAACTATAACAGAAGACTTAATTAGTTCACACACACATATACATATATATATATATATATATATATATATTAGTATAGATATGGCAACTAAAAGAAATTCACAATTAATATATATTAAAACAATCAACCTAATTGTTCAAATGATTACAATAAATTTTCGATTGCAAGAATCGAGAATTTGGATAAAAACTGCATAGTTGTGGCCAAAGTACTCCCTCTTTATATATAATAGTACAGATTTATATAAGTATGAAAATTGATTTAATTAATGTCTTGACAGATTAGTAAATTTTTATTAATTAAAATACTTTAATTTGGTAATATGAAAAATTGAAAATTCATGATTCATTTTACAAAAAATTACTACAAAATTGAACTCGTAACTATAGCTACAAATTATAGCCATGAATTTCTGTAGTAAATATAATATTTTCTAATTATAATTAACAAAAATTATTAATTATCAATTCGTAACATTTTACATCGGATTGTAACAAATTAGTGAGAATTTCAACTTCAAACTTGGTTAAGACAATTTTATAGCTAAAACTATAAAGTTTTAGCATTTGCTACAGATTGATTATAGTTGATTCCCTAGCTTTTTATAGTGTAAGTATTAACCAAATCATTTTGAGGATTAAGAAAATTAAGAATTTGAGAATGGAAAAAAGATAACCAATGAAATTATTAAGTAATTGAAAATAAAATTTGAAAAATTTTAAAGAATTCAAAATTTAGGTAAAATATAACACCTGATTAATGTTGTTTGGTTCTCATTCCATTAACCTTTATAAATTACAATATAAATTCTCTCTTTTGACAACAAGTTCCTCAACAATGGAGTCCAATGCCTCAACTCTCATTCTTGGACTTGGTCCTCCTTTAGACCTCAAAACTGAGAGAGAAAATGGTGTTATACTCTTTGACACAACCCTCCTCGACAAACAAGAAAACTTGCCCCCCCAATTCGTGTGGCCTCATGAGGACTTAGCTTGTGCTGCTGAAGATGAACTCACTGATCCACCAGTAGATTTAGAGGGCTTCTTAAAAGGTGATGAAGAAGCAACCAGTTTTGCGGCGGCGCAAATTAGGACAGCCTGTTTGAAACATGGATTCTTCCAAGTTATCAATCATGGCCTGGATGTAAGTTTAATCTGCGCAGCGTATGAGCAGATGGATGCCTTCTTCAACCTTCCTTTGAGCAAAAAGCTTAGTATAAAGAGAAAACCAGGTGTTCTTTGTGGGTATTCCGGCGCCCACGCAGACAGATTTTCGTCCAAGTTGCCATGGAAGGAAACACTCTCAGTCACTTATAAGCATGCAAATGAACCAGGGATTGATGTGGTTAACTATATCAAATCTGTTCTAGGAGAAGAATTTGAAGCAACAGGGTATATACATACATGATTGCTCAAAATTTTAACTTTTTGCATTTCACCGTATATATATATATATATATGCACGATATTAGAGTTATATATTTGCTCACCGTCTTTTTCTTTCTCCATAACTACCATAGGGCATTGCTGCTCTGCTTTTACTAAAAACACGTAAGTTTATAAATCCATTGATGTTGAACAGGAATAATGTTGTGTTAATCTTTTTTATTATCTTGTTTTGCAATCTTTTTATTTTGATTCCCCCAGCTCAAAAAAGGAATTAAAAAAAAAAAAGGTTTATAAATCCATTAAGCCATTGTGCTAAGATACAATAAACTAGAACGATTCTACAATGGACAAAGTGCATTTTCATTGTACTAAGATGTAATAAATTAGAGTCAGTGATCCTACAATGGATCAAGTCCACTGTTCACCATTGAATTTAGGGCGATTGGTGGTTTTCACTACCCAACCCCTTAAATCCAATAGTCTCAATGATCTATGTTGGACCGAATGCAATCCATCCGGTCCAATATAGAATAAGTACTCCAATAAACTACAAGATGTCACTGAGCACACAGTAGTAAACAGCATTGTTAATTGTTCAAATGAAAAAACTGTATAGAGTGAGCATTTAACTTTTCTTGCATTGAGAGCACTATACTAGTAGTTCTAATATATTGTATAACTTTCTACATGATTATTTGACTTAGAATCATTCCATTGCTGAAAATAAAATGTTTGTTCTTTCTTTTTTATTTTTTAACACTTGGTCTTCTTTAGGGTTGTTTATCAGAAATACTGTGAAGCAATGAAAAATCTGTCCCTAGCCATCTTCCAACTGTTGGCAATTAGCTTGGGTGTGGATCGATGGCACTACTGCAAGTTTTTCGAAGATGGTATATCTCTAATGAGAGGGAATAACTATCCACCTTGCAAAGAAGCTGGGCTCACCCTTGGCACTGGACCTCATTCTGATCCCAACTCCTTAACAATACTCCATCAAGATCAAGTTGGTGGCCTTGAAATCTTTTCGGACAACAAATGGCTAGCCATTAGACCTCGCCCAGATGCATTTGTTGTTAACATTGGGGACACATTCATGGTATGCATCCACTATCCAATATTTTTTTTTCTTTTTTTGATTTACTGAGTTATATCTGGACTTGTTTATTATGCATTATTGGGCAAGATGGCTTTAAAATTTTGATGACTAAATGAAGTAGTGATGAGTTCAGTAGGTAATTAAAACATAGATGGGACAATATATCCGTTGCATTTATGCCAACTGTTAATTTTATGTAGCATCAAGAAAATATTTTTGAAAGGAGTGGTGATAAATGATAATGAATGGCGCTCGCCCACCTTCTAGTTTCTAGTCTACCTCTTGTGTGTGTTGGAAAGATTAATATTTATGGCGGTACATAGGTAGGCGAGCAGTGTACAAGGTATTAAATTTCCCATTGAAGAAGACAGAACAGAATAGAAAAGAAACAAGTTGGAGAACATGTATTTATATATACATACATACACAAGGGCTTTGTTTGGTTACAAAAATTCAAAAATATTTTTTAACTCTCAATATAAAAGTAAATAAGACGTTATATTCCCTAATTTCATTATTTAGAACACACAAAATTATACCCCAAATATCCCTCACTATTCCTGCTAAAGTATATATACACATATCAATCAACTCCACCTATATATATACATATACCAATCATTCCACTTACATGTTATAAATATGCACTTATAAAGTTTATTTCATCCTATAAATCTAATAATAAAGTTATTAATATGATATTTACAGTAAAATTTGTCTAATTTCAAGACATTTCCAAATAAATAATTTTATCTCAAAATATTCTCCAATTACCTCTTAAACAAAAATAAACAACTATCATGTTCTTCAACCCACTTTTCAAAATACTTTTTTCGTAAAATATTTTTCACAATTTAACCAAAATACAACCAAATAAAGCCAAGACTTCTGTAAAATGAGTAGTTACTTGGGGAACACATTAGCACATTCAACATGCGAGACCCAAGTGCGACCTTGCAATCATTAATTACACGTGGGTGGGCAATCTCAACTGCTTGATGCGGGTGGGGTGAGGTCTAATGTAGTACAACGATTGGTTCAGATTCAATTTGAGGGTATAATCAATTAATATATAGTGTTGGCCATACATGCATATGTAGGCATTATCAAATGGAAGATACAAGAGTTGCCTCCACAGGGCAGTGGTGAACAAGAAGACAAAGAGGAGATCATTGGTGTTCTTTGTGAACCCAAAAGAGGACAAAGTTGTGAGGCCCCCTGAGGATCTTCTGCACAGACAAGATCAGCCAAGGGAGTACCCAGATTTCACATGGATGGATTTGCAAGAATTCACACAAAACCACTACAGGGCAGATACTATTACACTCCAAAACTTTGTCCACTGGCTTTCTTCCAACAAACTAAAAACACAGAACCTTAAATAATAGTGTTTTCTTGTATACTTTCTGATAGGTCATGGCTTGCCTTGTCTTTCTACTTCAATAAAAAATATGTGTGAGTAAATGTGTGGGGATTGTGAATTGTGGGTGGGCCTTATGTTGGTTTTATTTTCTTTTTGTCTTTCTTTTGGATGGTCTTCTGTATTTCTCTTATCTGTTGTACATAATCGAATTGCAAGTTATACATTAATTTAGTTTTTTCTGCAACAAGGACTGGAATTAGTATCCTTCCTAATCAAGGAAGAGAAGTATATATACAATTATTTCAACCCACACAATGAGTAATGGTTATGGTTCTATGCCCACCCTGTTACTATTATCATTTGAGAGTGACATGCCACCTTGCTAACTGATATCAATTAAACCGGGCTAGTACAAATTAATCCCTTTGTAATAATCAAAATAGGCAAAACATTCCTTGTAATTATTAAAAATATTAAAACACTACCATTGTAAATGTATGCAAATATATTGTCAAGATATTTATTTGTTTGTTAGCTGATTTGTTAGTGTTAGTAAGCCACGTCACAATTAGTCAGTAGGTTAAAATAGTTTTTTTAGCCAGCTGTAATTGCAGTTAGTAACTTTCAGCCCCAATCAACTTGTATATAATTGCTCTTAGCAACCCTAATCGACAATCAATGCACTACACCTTTTTACATTTACTCTCCAGATATTTTCTTCTTCATGCATTTTCTCTCAACCATGGCTTATGCATTATTCAATCATGGTATCAGAGCCACGATCAAGTGGCTTTGAAGGTTTATCCAACCTCGAATTAGTAATTCATTGAAAGAGTATGTTACTTTCGCTTATGCTTTGCTCTATTTTGATAGATACTTGGAGAAATTCTTATGGAAGAAATCAGTGATGAAACTAATGCATTGTGAAACTACACAGAAGATGAGGGGAGCTGGCAATGGTGATTCTTCCTATTTGCAATCTTCAAATCACCCTAGTATGGTGTTGGTCTCCGTACTTCTAAATGGAAACAACTACCTGTCATGGAATCGATCCATGAAAATTGCACTGGGAATGAAAGACAAACTCGTATTTGTCACAGGAAAGTGTCTGATGCCAGTAGAAAATTCTGACGAATATGAACAATGGGTGAGAACTAGCTGTATGGTGACATCTTGGATCTTGAACTCTATATTGAAGAACATTGTGGAGGCCTTTTTGTACACCATATCTTCCAGATAACTATAAAAAGAAATTGAGGGATGATTTGATGAAAGCAACGGGCCTCTGCTCTACCAATTGTAGTGAGAGATTAGCTCCATCACATAAGGAAATCTCTCGATCCTCCAATATTACATGAAGTTATAAAGAAACTTTGGGATGAATTAGTTGTGTTGATGCCGATTCCAGAATGTGCATACGGGGTTGCCAAGACGGTGGCAAATGTAAACTTTCTTAATTATTTAATACAATTTGTATGGGATTAAATGATAATTACAATCACATAAGAAACTAGATATTGGTGATGGATCCTTTTTTCGAGTATTAACAAAGCTTACTCCATGGTATTAACAATCAGATAGATACTGCACTTATTGTGGAAGGGATAGGCATGAAAAAGAAAATTGTTTTAAATTGAATGGGTATCTGGACTAGTATATGGAATTAAGAGAGAAGAGAAAGCAGGCATATGGAAAACAAATGGCAAACTATGTTGACACACCTCTGGAGTTGTCAATTGAAAAAGGAGACGCAAACAGTGAAAGTTAGACATCAACTTTAGCCAATCTTGTTCAGCAAGAAGTGAACAAAATTATTAAAGGAAAGCAACACCTGGAGACTGGGCAAGTTAACTTTGCTCACTACAATGATTTCATAGGTTCGAATATCCTTAAAGCCTTAAGTGTACTTAGCTTGATGGAAGATGATTCTTGGATAGTTGATATAGGGGCCTCCAATTACATATGTTCTAATGCCAAACTTCTCACCAACTACATCCCCATTAATTGCCAAACTCCAGTATACTTACCTGATGGCATCATCAAGATGGTGCAGAACATGGGAACAGTAAACTTGGCTTCAAATTTGAGCCTACAAAATACCCTTCATATACCCGATTTTAAGTTCAATCTATTATCTATCAATAAACTTGCAAACGATGCTAACCTCAAAATTCATTTGCTATCCCAAATACTTTGTTCTATAGGCCCTGCAGAATGATGAGATATTAGCTATTGCAAAAGTTTTAGGAAGGCTCTACATCTTGGATAAAACTTGTATTTTTCACAAGAAAGTTGTAAGAAGGAATGAGTATTTTTCCTATAGTTTTATGGCTTCCAAACCTACTCATGACCAATGCATGAATAATGTTGCATCCTCCAATATTAGTCTATAGCATAATAGTTAGGGTATGCATCCATTACTGTCATGAAACATATACCTAGCATATTTAATAATAATGTAAGTGCTTTTCCTCATTGTAATGTCTACCTCTTGTTTAAACAAATTAGAGTTCCTTTTTATTAGATGAAACTATTGCTAGAAAATTATTTGAATTGCTTCACATAGACCTATGGGAACCTTACAAGAAACCTACTATTATAAGGCCTCATTATATGCTCACCATTGTAGATGACTATAGTAAAGGAGTTTAGACTTTTCTCATTCAAAACAAGCATCAAACTTGTAACACATTGTCTTATTTTTTTCAAATGATTAAAACTCAATTCAACACTCATGTTATGAAAGTAGGAATGGATAATGATACTGAATTTTTTAGTATAGAAACCACAAATATGTTTAGAAAACTAAGAACTTTACATCAAAGGATCTATCCATACACACCACAACAAAATGGCATTGTGGAAAGAAAACATAGACATATACTTGAAATAACTAGGTCTTTTATGTTCCAATTAGGTTTGCCCTCTAAAGTTTGGGGAGAATCCATCCTCAAGGCTACCCATGTTATAAATAGGTTACCTACTCTTATACTAAACTGGAAATGTCCATTTGAATTGATATATAATAAAAAGCTTGATTGTAATACCCTAAGAGCCTTTAGATCTTTGTGCTATGTCGCTAATACATACCCTAACAAAGATAAATTTGCACCTAGGGCATTCAAATGCATTTTTCTTGGTTGTAATGTGGGCAAAAGGCCTGCAAAGCTTATGATTTAGATAATCACAAAATCTACCTATCTAGAGATGTCTTTTTTCATGAGATACAATTTCCTTTCTTGCAAAACCCTAACAATGAAGATCCTAGCCTATTATACCTATCCTTATTTCTTTTGAAGAATCTACACTTAACCTTAATGCTTTACCTAAATTAATACCTCCCCAGCAACATCTGTTAGCTTACCTAACCATCTTGAATGTCAGATAAAACCTCTTCAAAACCAAAATATCTTAAGACAAAGCTCCAGACCAAGAAGAAAACCTACTTGGCTCCAAGACTATATCTCTAATGTGTCTAAATATGAAGGAATAAGGTCAACCCTAGTAACTTTCCCTAGCAAAGACATCAACTCAAATACAGGAAGAACTTCTTACATACCTCCAACATACCCTTACATCAACAAGACCAATCTATCTCAGCAATATGTTACATTTTTAGCCAATGTATTAGTTATTAAGGAACTAGATTCCTACAGGCGAGCATGCACAAAGATTGAATGGTTATTGGCCATGGAAAAGGAAATTGAAGATCATGAAGCCAATAGCACCTGGGAGCTTACATCTTTGCTTGAAGGAAAGAAACTTATAGGATCAAGATAGGAGTATAAAGAAAAGTTGAAGTCGGACGGAACTATAAAAAATTATAAGGCTAGATTAGTGGCAAAAAGATACAATCAGATAGCAAAAATCGACTATATGGATAACTACTTCTACCCAGTTACATAGCTCATCACTATTAGAATTTGCTTGGGCTTACCTACTACAAGATCTTGGTACACACATCAATTGGACATTAATAACACCTTCTTTCATGGTTTCATCGAGGAAGAAATCTATATGCTACCACTAGACAGATACTCTAAAGCAAAATCGAGGCAAGTCTATAAACTTTTGAGGTCACTTTATGGTTTAAAACAAGCATCAAGGCAATTGAATATGACATTTACAACCTAACTACAACATTTTGGGTTCAAACAATCTGCTCATGACCATTGTTTATTTATCAAATAGTCACCTAACTCTTTTCTAGCACTTTTAGTTTATGTAGATGATGTCTTAGTAAAGGGAAATAATGAGGAGGACATAACAGTAGTAAAATAGTTTTTTCACTCCAAGTTTACTATTACGGATTTAGGTTTAGCCAAATGTCTTTTGGGAGTAGAAATTGCAAAATCCACACATGGAACTTATTTGAATCAAAGAGAATATATGCTCGACATTCTTCAAGACACCGAGCTATTGGGATGCAAACCTGCTTCCATGTCATTTTCGAATAATCTCGGATTAACAGAAAAAGGAACATTATACTTTGATCTAGCTCAATATGAAAGACTTGGTGGACGACTGTAAACATATTAAAGTTTTGACCAATTGAGAAGTGACACATGTAAAATAATATATAAATATTAATTTAAAATTTTATATTTAAATTTTAGGATATGTTAAATTTAATTTCAAAAGATAAATAGTAAACTTTAATTAATAATTTAGTATTTATTTTCTATTCAAATCAAGTTTTGACAAATGTCAAAGATAAAGTGTCTTCATCCACATACCAATCAAATCAAAGATATTTGATATTGATATTATCTTTTAGTATTTGATATTATCAAATTAAATATATCTCAAATTATCTCTTGATATTTGATATTATTTTATCAAAGAGATAACCTTTGAAGTATTCAAGTCAATCTAGAAGTTTTCCTTCAAACACCTATATAAAGGGGTGATTCCAACTCATTTGACAGAACACAAATTCTAGCAGACGAGAGAAATTTGGAAGGAGTCCAGCAATTCTCTCAAGCAAATTCAAGGAGATTCACAGCATTCAAGGCGTTCCTCGCAGAATTCATATATTTTTTGTGTTTGATTTGAAATCAAGGTGCGAAGCCCTTGAATTGGTCTTATTTTTATTTAAGGAGATCCACGATGTTCAAGGCATTCTTTGCGGAGCTCATATATTTTGGCATTTGATTAGAAATTAAGGTGTAAAATCCTCAAATTGACGTTATTTTTTTATTCAAGGAGATCCATAATGTTCAAGGCATTCTTCGTGGAATTCATATATTTTGGCATTTAGTTAGAGATTAAGGTGCGAAGCTCTCAAATTGGAGTTATTTTTTATTCAAGGAGATCCATGACATTTAAGGCATTTTTCATGAAACTCATTAAATTCAAGATTATATTTAGAAGGGAAGAATCGAAGGATTATATTAGAGATAGAATCCACAGCTGATTGATTGATTTGTTTTTAATTTATTTGTACAATCTTTTCTTGTTATGTAATTTTAATTTTTGCAGACAAGAAAATTTATTGTTACAAATTTTGGCACACCCAATGGGACTATCTCTACCTCTTATCTCTTTCCTTCATCAAGTTGAAGTATCATGGCTACCAACAAAATTGTTGCATTGAAGATGACTACCTCAAATTCTATAAATGCTAGAGTAAGAAGTGTTGGTGTCACCATAAGGAGTATGCCCAAAAAGTCGCAAACATCTTTAGAGGCAAATCCTTTACTTAAAGTTGTGGAGAAGGCATTGCTGCATGTTATTGATATTAATGAAGGTGGTGCAGACTTAAAAGAAGAATCAATAGCATCCACTCCTCGCTCAACCTCAAGTTCCTCAAGCATAATGCTAGTAAAGGTAACAAGTGCTACAACTTTGGAGGAACAAATTGCTAATTTGACAAAGATTATTGAAGGATTGGCAAAGCATGTTCAAAAGCAAGATTCTTAAATCTCCAAGTTCATGAACAAGGTGGATAATATTGAGATTAGTCACATGATGGAGAAATAAATAGAAGCTCAAGACAAAGGTGAAATATCCACAAAGAGGTAGCCAGTTGAAATAAAAGCCTGCAGCACAGAAACTACAAGTTTCCACCGATGGACTAATTCCTATTGATCAACTGAGGGAGTTTATCATGGAAATTATCAAAGATAAGTTTGAAGAAAGCTCTAAGTCATTTATGACTTATTACAAGCCATATAATCAAAGAATTGACAACTTAAAGATGCAGATTGGTTATCAGCCACCAAAGTTTTAGCAATTTAATGGCAAGGTAATCCAAAATAGCGTGTGGCCTACTTCATAAAAACTTGTAATAATGCTAGGACTTATGGAGATCGCCTAGTAAAATAATTTGTTCAATCTTTGAAAGGCAATACTTTTGATTGGTATACTGACTTAAAAGTAGGCTTAATTGATAGTTAGTGACAATTGGAGAAAGAATTTCTCAGTCGCTTCTACAGTACCCGAAGGACAGTTAGTATGATTGAACTTAAAAATTCTTGTCAATGGAAAGAAGAACTAGTTATTGACTACATCAATCACTAGAGAAAATTAAGCCTCAATTGTAATGATCAATTGTCAAAAGCTTCAGCCATCGAGATGTGTATTCAAGGTATACATTGGGGGCTTTGATATATTCTCTAAGGAGTTCAACCCAAAATATTTGAAGAGTTGGCTACTCGAGCCCATGATATGGAGTTGAGCATGTATGTTAGCAGAGTAAAAGGGCCACCAATTCAGGAGCCTCGTAAGCTTAAGGAAAAGCAAGAATTCAAGAAAAGGGGCAAACCTCTTGCGAAGCCACAAAGTAAAGAATCTATGATGGTGAATACAACACCTATCAAGTTTCGTATAAAGGTAGAAATTACAAGGGATGAAAAGAAAGATATCCCCTAAGAAAAAGGACAAAGAAAATTAACTTTAAAAGAGACGCAGTCTAAGACACACATATTCCTCAATTTTAATGTTTTCAGAGAACTTGATGATTTGCTGAATGCAATCTCATTGAATTACCTAAAATGAAGTGACATGAAGAAGCTGGGAAAATTGATGACCCAAAGTATTGCAAGTGCCATCGATTGGTGGGTCACTTAATCCATGATTACTTCATATTCAAAGTAAGGTGATGCAATTAGCTCGTCAAGGGAAAATCTCACTTGAGGAGGATAATGCTGTCCCACATCATGCTACAATTGAGATTGAAAAAAATGCTCTTGGAGCTCATGACAGTGACATTACATGCTACATGATAAGTGAAGAAGAGATTTTCTCTCATGAAATATGTCTATCTGATGAAGAAAATCATGATGTAACTGAGGAGTGCATGCCAGTAATAACTTTCACTCATGAAGATTTGTTGCTTAGCTGCAAGTTTGACAATAGGCCACTGTTTGTAATTAGCTATGCTCGTGAGTAGAAAATAAATAGAATTTTGATTAATAGAGGCTCTGTAGTCAATATTTTGCCATTGTGTGTGATAAAGGATTTAAGAATCTCCACAGATGAATTAACAAACAGCCACTTGATGATCCAAGGGTTTAATCAAGGGGGGCAAAGGGCTTTTAGAATAATAAGGATGAAGTTATTGATGGGTGATACATTGTCAATAGCATTATTTCATGCCATAGATGCCAATACGTCATAAAATATGCTTATAGGCCGACCTTGGCTACATGAAAATGGTGTGGTTCCCTCTACTTGGTTCCAATGTTTCAAGTATTGTCAAAGAGGTGTAGTAAAAAAGTGCTTGGAGATAGCAAAGCTTTTACTAAAGCTGAATCACACTTAGCAGATGCCAAATACTATATTGAAAGTCTAAAACCTACCAAGGCCAGAGAACAGAAGGGACCTAAGTAGCAAGATAACCTTGATGGATGAAATAATGTTAAAGACTTGACTCCAACATGTCATAGTGAAAATCATATAAAGGGTGAGTTACCTTTAGTAAGATCTAAATCATTGAAAGAATTAACATTTTCTCTAACCAAGCTTAATGTGAATAAGCCATCTTCATAGTCGTGAAAGGATTGGTTTGCCTAACTCAAGAAGCCAAAAAGAAACATAGAGAATCTCTACAACTTCAAAATAAGAGCTGCTTTGATCCAAAAGCCTATAAACTTCTTGTTAAAGTTGGATATAATTTGCAAAAACACTCCATCTTGGGAAGACTTTCCTTTGAGGCTTCCAACGAGCAAAACATACGAGCTTAATACTACCCAAACGATCTTGAAAGAAAAAGATTGGGGTGTCCAAATCTATCAAACGAGACTTGGATTTACTCCTCAAAATCCTATTCGTATTACATTTAGGAGAGCCAGCAATAATCATATAGTTTGAGAGGAATTTTCCTCAACATATGATGTCTTTGATGAAAATGAGAAGAACATCACTCGAATCTCAGTTTTCAATAGACATGGGAAACAATAGCATAAAAAAACCAACGATCAGATACCAAAAATGCCAAAGTTCTTGAAGTGGGTTAGCAAGCCAAAAAAGCTTAGGAGTTTAATTCCTTCATGCATGAAACAACGCTCTATTTTGCATTTATCATGTGGTAGGACCCTAAAGGTTAAACTACAAACCATTATCTTTACTCAAACTTAAATTGACGAAAAAGATGATAGAGAAAGTGTGGCCTTTTCATATCATATTGTTGTTAGTGATAACTAGCCCACTTGTCAAAATATTGTAGATCGTCTTTCCAAGCAAATCCCCATGCTTATTAGCACCGGTTACATAAGTGAAAAGGATATCATCATGCAAACACTTTATATAAGAAAAAAGGATGGATAAATAAAGGCGTGTGTAGAATTCAAGAAGATTGAGCCCATGGAAGAGGATATTGTGCTAGCATACCATATTACTTTAAGCGAAGAATTTTTGATTGAAGAAGAAGATGTTGAAACTGCTCTTCCTGAGTTTGAAAAAGGTGTTAAAGCCACTGTAGATGAATTGAAAAAGATTAATTTAGGTAATGCCAATGATTCGTGACCCATCTACATTAGTATTTTCTTGTTTGTTGAGGAAGAAAAAGTATATGTTGAGTTATTATGTGAATTCAAAGATGTGTTTGTATGGTCATACAAAGAGACGCCTGGGTTAGATCCAAAGGTGGCCATCCATTATTTATCAATAAAGAAAAGAACTAGTCCAGTCAAACAAACTTAACAGCAATTTCAACCCGAATTAGTTTCTTTGATTGAAACTGAAGTAAATAAGCTCATTGAGGTTGGGTTTATTCAAGAAGTTAGTTATCCAACATAGATCTCTAGCATTGTCCTAGTAAGAAAAACAAATGGTCAAATTCAAATTTGTGTCGACTTTAGGGAGTTGAATGGTACTTGTCCTAAGGATGATTTTTCATTGCCCATTTAGAACTCATGATTGATGCTACCAAAGTGCATGAAGCACTATCGTTTATAGATGGATCATCAGGGTATAACCAAATATACATGTCACTAAAAGATGAAGAGTTGATGGCATTTCGTACTTTGAAGTGAATATATTGCTACAAAGTAATGCCGTTTGGACTAAAAAATACTGGTGCCACATATCAAAAGGCAATGCAGAAGATATTTGATGACATGCTTCATAAGAATAATAAATGTTATGTTGATGATGTGGTTGTCAAGTCCAAAAGGTGAAAAGATCACATACAAGACTTAAGATAAGTTTTCAAATGCTTGAGAAAATATTAATTCAAAATGAATCCATTAAAGTGTGCATTTGGTGTTATATTGAGAGAGTTTCTAGGATTCGTTGTTCATCATCAAAGCATAGAAATCGAGCAAGCAAAGATTGATGCAATTTTAAATATGCTTGAACTTCGAGATATCCATGAACTTAAAAGTTTGCAAAGAAAGTTAGCTTATTTGTGGAGATTCAAATAAAATTTAGTTGGTAGATGTAAACCATTTAGCCGTCTTATGAAGAAGGGTGTTCCATTTTAGTAGGATGAAGCTTGCAGGAATGCTTTTAAAAGCATAAAAGTTTATTTAATGAAACCTCTTATGTTGGTCGTACCAGTACCTAGACGTCCACTAATTCTTTATATTGCTGCTCAAGAACATTCTATTGGAGCTTTGTTGACATAGAAAAATGATGAAGGAAAAGAAAATGCCTTGTACTACTTGAGCAAAATGATGATGCCAAATGAGTTGAAATATTTGCCAATTGAGAAAATATATTTGGCTCTAATTTTTGTAATTTAAAAGTTGAAGTATTACTTTCAAGTTCATATTGTCCATCTTGTCTCAAAAGCAAATCCACTAAAATATGTCATGTCAAAACCTGTCCTCTCTAATAAACTCGTAAGATAGTACCTTTAGTTGCAATAATTTGAAATCAACTATGTTCCACAGAAGGCAATAAATGGACAAATTTTGGCTGACTTCTTAGTTGATCACCCCATTCCTATTGAGTGGGAGTTATCTGATGATCTACTTGATGAAGATGTCTTGGTGGTTGAAATTACACCTCATTGGAAGATGTACTTTGATGGAGCATCCCACAGAGAAGGAGCTGGAGATGGAGTGGTATTTATCACATATAATGATGAAGTATTACCATATTCCTTCACTTTAATTAAAAATTGTTCCAACAATGTTGCTGAATATCAAGCTCTTATTCATGGACTGGAAATGGCGGTTGACATAAAGCAATTGCACCTTAAAGTCTATAGAGATTCTAAATTGGTGGTGAATCAGTTGCTTCAATCATATGAAGTTAAGAAGCCTGAATTACTTTCATACTTTAATTATGCAAAAAAGCTCATTGGATGGCTTGGGGATGTAGAAATTGAACATGTGCCAAGAAAGAAAAACAAGCAAGCTGACACATTAGCAAAATTGGTCTCTTCACTTGTGGTACCTAAAAGTGAAGTGAGAATTTTAATATGTAAAAGTTAGGTTGTACCGCCAATCTTTGAGGATGAGGATTGTTAAGAAGATGAAAGCCATGTTGTTCAAGTATTTGAAATAGAGAAGGAAGATTGGTGCCAACAGTTTGTGAACTATTTGAAGTTGGAAAAGTTACCAAATGATCAACATCAAGGAGTCGATATTCGACGTTGTGTAGTTTGCTCCATCTATTACAAAGGTTTACTTTATAGGTGATCATTTGATGGAGTCTTCTTGTATTGTTTAAGTGATGATAAAGCTATCCAAGCCATGGAAGAAGCTCATTCTGGAGTTTATGGCGCTCACCAGTTAAGTCCAAATTTACATTTTTGGATAAAAAGAATGTGTTACTACTGGCCAACAATGATAAAAGATAGCATGAATTATGCTCAAAGATGCCAAGCTTACCAATTTCATGCAAATTTCATTCACCACCACCCAAGCCATTGCATTTGACTGTTACTTCATGGCCATTTGATACTAGGGGTTAGATGTGGTTGGATTCATGACAAAGTCATTTGCTGGACACTTATATATTTTGACTACAACAGACTATTTCTCTAAGTGGGCTGAAGCAGTACCTCTCAAAGAAGTAAAGAAGGAAAATGTTGCTAACTTTATCCACATCAAAATTATGTATCTCTATGGGGTTCCTCGATACATAATCACAGATAATGGAAAGCCCTTTAGTAACAGTCTAATAGATCACCTTGTCAGAAGTTCAATTTTAAGAAGAGGAAGTCTTCCATGTATTATGTTGCAACTAATGGTCTTGCTGAGGTGTTTGATAAGACTCTATATAATTTGCTGAAGAAAGTAGTTTCAAAATCAAAGAGGGATTGGCATGAGAGAATTGGAGAAGCTTTATGGGCATATCGAACTACTTATAGAACACTCACATAAGGAACTTGATATTCGTTAGTTTATGGCATTGAAGTTGTTTTACCCCTTGAGCAACAAATTTCTCCACTGGGATAGCCATACAAAAGGGATTAACTGAGGAAGAAAGTGCACACCTACATCTTGAAGAATTGGAGGCCTTCGATGAGAAAAGATTGGAAGCACAGCAAAGACTTGAGTGTTATGAAGCTCAGCTTTCCAGGGCATTTAACAAGAAAGTGCAATCACGTTCTTTTCAAGTTGAGGATTTAGTGCTCGCCATGAGAAGACCTATCATCACAACTCATCGGACTGGGAATAAGTTCACATCAAAATGGGATGGTCCTTATGTTGTCGAAGAAGTTTACGCAAATGGTGTATACAAGTTGGTCACTAAAGATGGATTAAAAATTGGCCCTATAAATGGGAATTTCTTGAAGTGATACTATGCATAAAGTTGGGAGATAGCTCCTTGATGTACGAGCCTAAACTACATGTTGCTCCTTAATGCACAAACCTAAAATGCACGTTACTCCTGACTTGCATGAGTATAAACTATGAATGGTACCCAACAAAGGTAGTGTATGTGGATAAACTACTAACTTACCCCACTAAAAGGTATTCTATGTGGTTAAAATATCAAATACCCCACCTAGTCCAAGGTGGTTAAGTAATAGATACTCCTGGCCCACATGAGTATAAATTGTGAACGACGTCCCCCTCCAAAATGTTGCTTTCTTTGAACTACATTATGACTTGATCCCTTTATTAGGTACATAGGTAGTTTAGATATTCTCTAAGTTTAGTCATATGTCTATTTTAAGTTATATCTTTCCTTTGTTTAAAAAAAAGAAAAAAAAAAGTTATTTAGTTGTTTTTATATAGTTCAATTTTCTTTTTATTATTAGTTTGAGTTGATTTAAAAAAAAAGGGATTGTTAGTTGTTTTTATTAACTTAGAGTTGTTTTTAGTTAAAAAAATAAATAAAAAATAAAAATAGTTTAGTTATTTTAGTCAATTAGTTTGTTGAGTGAAAAACAAAAGAAAAAAAATGGAAAGAAAAAAAGGGAGTTGTTTAGTTGTTAAGTTAGAGCTTTTTTTAAGTTAAAAATAAAAATAATTTAGTTGTTTTTAATAGTTTGAGTTAATTAGTTTGTTAAGTTGAAAAAAAAAAGGGGAGGTTGTTTAGTTGTTATTTTTTATTGAGTTAGAGTCTTTTTTTAAGTTAAAAAAATAAAAATAGTCTAGTTAGTTTGAATCAATTAGTTTGTTGCGTTAAAAGGGGGGGGGGGGTTGTTTAGTTGTTTTTTTATTGAGTTAAAGCCTTTTTTTTAAATTTAAATATATACATATATATATATATATAAATTAGTTGTTTTTATTAAGTTTGAGTTTTTTTGTTATATACATATAGTTTAGTTGTTTAAGTTGAGTTAAAAAAAAAAGAGTAGTAATTTTTGTTTGGTCAAAAAAAAAAAAAGAAATTAAAAGATTGCAAGATAGAAAGGAAATATATCTTCTATTTTGTAATCCCAAATATATATATAGCATAGTTTATTTTTTAAAAACAAAACAAAGACCAAAAAGTTCTAAATAAATTTCAAGTAAAATGACTCAAGTTCTTCAATTCTTCCTTGACAGCCTCTATGTGTTCCATTAAAATTTGAAAATTCTCAGCTACTTTATTACTCATTGGAGGAGTATTCTTGATAGCAGCAATTTCCTCATCAATCTCACAAATTTTAGTTTGAGCAATTTGAAGAAGTTGTTATTGATGTTTCATTGATGAAGTCAAGTTCTTCTTACGTTCCTTTAATTTTTCAAGCTCCTTCCAACACATTTCAACTCTTCTTGGGTGGATTGAATTTGGTTCATTTCTTTGCTTTCTCTAGTTTGAGCATTATGGAGACAACTTTTGGCCTCATCTAGTTGTTGTACAAGAATTTCATTGGATGATTTCTCAAAAGATGCTAATTTTACCTCATCATAAACAACAACCTTGTCAAAAAGTACTTGTAATAAGTCTTCCATATTGGAGATGTCAAATTTGTTAAAGCCCCTCATTGATTCAAACACAAATTGAACACTATCATTGATAGATGAGATGGAATCAAGTGGAGTATTTGTTATTCTCTTGCGAAGGCCATCCCACAGCAATTGAAGATACTCTTTTATATGATTAAGTATAAATTTCTCACCTTCAAACACTAAAACTGGAGTACAAGGAGATGGTTATTTAGCTTTCATATTATGGAGTGCCTCATTTTTCATGGTTGTGTTAGTTGGAGCGTTTATGGCCAATAAGTTAGGTCCCATGATTGATCCTCGGCTACCTTGGGATGTCTTATCTTCATCAATGTTAAGAATTTCATTTTCCAACTGAAATATTGCATGATATGGATGAGTAAATGACCAAAATGGAGCTTATTTAAAGAAGGGAAAAAAAAAAGAAGATGGAGAAAAGAAAATGACCTCTTTGGCAAAGTTCTCTGTTGACAAAGAATCACTTGGCTTTAGAGATTTCGGACCCTTTTTAAGCTTTTTCCAATGACGATTTGTATTACAGCTGCTGCTCATTTCTAAATTATAAGGATTATTTCTTTTTTTTTTGGAGGCTTAATATCTTCAAAGTTCGAAGGATTTTGAATAGTTTGAGCTAGTGGTCAATTGACTTTAAGTTGGTCAATTGTGCAATATTTCATCAAAATAATCTCCATGAATTTTAGTTCACCACTTCTTATAAGCATCCAAAGAGAACTTTTTTGCAATTGGGAGCACACAAAGAAACTATGTTGTAGACATAGAATTATGCAAAGTATATAAGCACCAATAGCAAAGTCCTTCATCCAAATCGGCTATGTGAATATCATGAGCGAGAATTCCAGGAACTTCTAGATAATATCGAAATTGATGACTGAAGCGATGAGGACTATAAGGTTCAATAATAAAGTAGTTGCCTTGCCGCAACGAAAGATAATTTGAGCAAATAGCAATGAAATATTTTTGCTCCAATTCTCTAGCCTTGCCATCATCAATATATGGAAGTCCTTTGTCTTTGGTAATCATGGTGTAGGTCTAGGAAACAAAGTCCTCTTTATGAATTCTCCTATGGGCCTTCTTTGGATCATAATATTTTGCACCTCCTTCGTCAGAATAAATTATTATTTTTGGGCCACATATTCTTTGCCAAACTTGATAATATGTTTTAAAGTAGTGCACCAACTAAGCACAAACAAAGTGGATGGGAAAAGAAGAATGGACATGACTCGGCCTTGGGGAACTTGAAATTTTATTCAAATCATTGTAAATACTGGCTAAAATTGGAATAGCAAGACTAACCTTTCTACCAGTAGTCATGATGCATGCTATCTTGAAAGTATTGGGACGTATTGAATTGACATCATTAGTAGAAAAAACAAACAAGCACAGCTAACAAGCCAAGTATGCCGCCAAATAGGTTCTTCTCTCAAGTTCCCATGAATTCCAAGTTTTAAAAATAATGCCTTTTCTAGGGTAAATCATTCTCCATGAATGCCAAAATCACCAAGAGGATTATGAGTTGATTTTGGCCAAAATGTCTTTTCTCCTTACGTGGTGATGGTAAATGGTATTTTTTGACTTTCCAAGACTAATACTTCATCCACTTCTCCATAGTAACTTGAGAAAGTTGACCTCCATGGGCACCCCTTTGAAGTAAATGATAAGCTTGAAATAAGTATTTGCAAGAATTGGGAATAAATCTACTTCCTATTTTGTCAACTCCAGTAAGCTCCTTGGCGTAAGTAATCACTTCATCATAAAAGATTCCTGTAATAGGAAAGCCTACAAGGTTGTGCAAATCCCATAGCAATGTGGATAATTCTCTAAAGGAAGTAAAAAGAGTATTCGTAAGCAGACACCATGCCTCGCAAAATGCTTTGATAATCTCAAAATTTCAATCAATGTGAATAATGAAGAATAAACTGGATCATATATTTGTGCGGTAATCAACTTGTGTTTGCATCAACTAAGGACATCTTCAGTTCATTCCCAGTATCCTTTGATGTAATGGAATTCACCATCAAATTGAAGGGTTTCTCCCCATCTGGCTTTTTCCTCAATAATGCTGTGACCCAATGTTAGCAAAAGAATTGATTCATTTGATTGTTGATGATGAATTAATTTTTTTGGAGGACAATAATGAGTTGCCCTTAAAGCCCACACCTTGGAAGATTGATCTCCTAGGACCACTCCTCAGTATAAAGAGAATTAGTCAACCATAGCCACTTTGTTGCGAATCTTCCAATAAGGGGATTATAAGTAGCTAAAAGTCTGCTTTTCTCCATAGGTTGACTCTCTTCATCAAGAACAATCAAGTGTTGTACTCTGGTGGTGGATGAAATATCTTTTAAGTGAACCATGGTGCAATCTACAAGGATATGAGAAAAGTTAATCAAGTTGTTGAGAAAGAAAGGAAGAAGAAAAGATGTAATCAAAGAAAATTGATGTTAAGAATGAAAGAAAGCCAAATAACTATGGTCATATTTAATGCTCGTGTGAATTGATGGAGGATTAAGTTGATGGAAATGCTAAAACAATGGTGTATGTTCATAGAGGCATTTTATCAAATATGAAAATGGAATGCATAAGTTATTGAATGAAAAAAAAAAAAAAAGAGGGAAACATATACCCAAAAAACAATAAAACCCAATTAAAAATAGAGACAACTCCTCAAGTTGATTTCAAGTAATAACTTGAATATTAATTAAATTTAGCTAGCTTCAAAAATTTCCTTACTGACCAAAAAATTTTGGTTTTATTGAGAAGCTTAAATTAGGAAAGATGAGGCAATAGTCGCATGCAATGCCACTTTGCAATGTTAATGGGATGCTATGCGTGGCCAAATAATTGCAAAATTGCAGCAGTGCTCCATTTTCAGAAATTGGAAACATCTCTGGCTAAGGAAAAGAGAAATCACTTATATTACTTGATGGCGCGCCCTACACACATGTACATATAAAGTTAAGAAACAATTCTAACATACCTTGTGTTCAAGCTTGATTTACTAATTTGAAGTCGAATGAAGAGAGTTTTCAAGAACCAATTGGAGTGATAAATTGCAGCTGAATATGCTTGAGCGTATCCACAGATTTCGCCCACTGTTATTGATGAATTTTAACTTGTGATCATGTCTTTTTATAGTGCTTCATTATGTCTCCCAATCCTAATAGGAGTAGAAGTGCTGGGATTCGGCTTAAATTAAAAGGTTGGAAATTAAGTTAACTCTATCTCTAGGGAAGGATTTGATTTCTGGAAAGATTCTCTTTGAAAGTCCCTCTAAGTTAATCCGAATTCCTTTGTAAATTCATCGCTATTTTTTTTTGAAGCCACATGAATTTGACAAAAAAGAAAGGAATATATATTGGGCATTTAAATTAGCATATATATATTCTCAAATACTTCAAGTCCCATCTCTTTTGGGATTGACTTACACCACTTAGCCAAGACTTCAAGTGGGGGCATTTGTAAACATATTAAATTTTTAACCAATAGAGAAGTGACATGTGTAAAATAATATATTAAATACTAATTTAAAATTTTCTTTTTAAATTTTGGGATATATTAAATTTAATTTCAAAAGATAAATAGTTAATTTTAATTAATAATTTAGTATTTATTTTATATTCAAATCAAGTATTGACATATGTCAAAGATTAAGTGTTTGCATTAAAAATTATTTCTTGATGTTTGATATTATTTTATCAAAAAGATAACCTTTAAAGTATTCAAGTCAATCTAAAAGTCTTTTTTCAAGTACCTATATAAAGGGGCAGTTCCAGCTTATTCGATAAAACACAAATTCCAGCAAACAAGAGAAACTTTAAAGGAGTCTAGCAATTCTCACAAGTAAATTCAAGGAGATGCATGACATTCAAGGTGTTCTTTGCAGAATTCATATATATTTGGTATTTGATTCGAGATCAAGGTGCAAAGCCCTCGAATTGTTGTTATTTTTATTTAAGGAGATCCACGATATTCAAGGTGTTCTTCGCGGAACTCATGTATTTTGGCGTTTGATTTGAAATCAAGGTGTGAAACCCTCGAATTGACTTTTTTTTTTATTCAAGGAGATTCATGACGTTCTAGTCATTCTTTGTGAAACTCATATATTTTGGCGTTTGATTCGAGATTAAGGTGCGAAACTCTTAAATTGACATTATTTTTTTATTCAAAGAAATCCACGACATTTAAGGCGTTTTTTGCGAAACTCATTAAATTCAAGATTATATTTGTAAGGGAAGAATCGAAGGATTAGATTAGAAATAGAATTCACAGTTAATTTATAAATTTATTTTGAATTTATTTATACAATCTTTTCTTATTTTGTAATTTTGATTTTTACAAACAAGAAAATTTGTTGTTACAACAACTTCTATAACTCAACCTCACATGACTAGATTTAACCTATTGTGTTCAGTAACTAAGTCAGTTTCTCAATGCTCTTACCATTGATCATTGGAAAGCTGCTGTTTATATCTTACGCTACCTCAAAGGATGTCCCTCCAAAGGACTAGTTTTTGCAGCCAAAACTCATTCCAACTCATTGCAGTCTCAGATATAGACTGGGCTATTTGCACCTCCGCAGGACAATCCATAATCGGTTGCTGTGTCTTCTTGGGAAACTCCCTCATATTCTGGAAGACAAAGAAATAACCCGCTGTGTCTAGATCCGTAATCAAAGCTGAATATCAAAGCCATACATCTACCGTTTGTGAAATCCAATGGATATCTTACTTGCTTGCAGATTTTCAAATCCCTATCAATCTTAAAATACCTCTCTTCTGCAACAAGGCAACCATACACATCACCGAAAATCTGATATTCCATGAATGGACCAAGTATTTAGACATAAACTATCATCTTATTCGAAACCAATACAGAAACAGGTTCATCAAACCCCAGGACGTCTCAAGCAATCTTCTACCGGCAGACATTTTCACAAAGGCTCTTTTCTCTCCCAGTTTCCAGTTTATCCTGTCCAAGTTGGGCTTGTGTGAAGTCCACCAAGGTACAACTTGAGAAGGGGATGTAAATGTATGCAAATATATTGTCAAGATATTTATTTGTTTGTTATCTGATTTGTTAGCGTGTGTTAGCTACGTCACAATTATTTAGTAGGTTAAAATAGTTTTTTTAGCCAGCTGTAATTGCAGTTAGTAACTTTTAACTCCAATCGACTTGTATATAAATGCTCTCTGCAACCCTAATCGACAATCAATGCACTACACCTTTTTACATTTACTCTCGAGATATTTTCTTTCTCATGTATTTTCTCTCAACCAGGGCTTCTACATTATTCGATCAACCATGTATTAGTAGAAATAAGCAAAACATCCCTCTGTCATGGAAGAGGCTATGTGCATATTTTTAGAAACCCATGGTGGTGTTTTGATATTTTTTTATCACATAGAGGTGTTCTGCCTATTTTTCTTATTATGAAGGGGTCAATTTGCATTAGTTTCAAACTAAGCCATATAAGTAAAACTTTCTTATGGACAAGTTTAGGAGTTCTTTATTTTCTCTTTTCTAATTGTGTGCATGGCACTTTGCAATTTAACCTACAGATGACAAACTTACAATGCTTATCTCATATATTTTCTCATAGAAATCCAATTCAAAGTGACGATTTTCTTTTATAACTCCACTGCCCTTTAACTTCTGCTTACAAGAAATAATAGTTTTAGAGGTGAGGATAAAGAATGTAATAATTCATTGTTTAGTACTATATGAAAATCGCAAAAGGAATGCCTAAAACTCAAGTAGCAAAAAGAATGCCTGAAACTCAAATTAGGGCAAGAGTTAAACGTAGATCTTAGATAGTTCACAGTGTTATGAATCAGTGAATAGCTTGCGAGAGAGTGAAATATGCCTCAATATGTTATGTTATGCTTGTAGATGTTAGCTTTGGTCAATATGTTGGTGAGAGTGTAAAATGCTCAATATATTGGTGAGAATGTAGAATGCTCGATGCACTAGGACTTTGGTTTGAGAAGCTCTTTGATTAGGTTGTGGAATTCTAGAATTTTGGGGGGATTATTTTGAGATCATGCAAATATAATGTAAATAATTTATTTCTTTCTTTTTTATTTGTAGGATTTTAATTTTTGTTTCCATATTTATAGGATTTAATTTAGTTTTAGAAGGAATACCTTTCCTATGATCAACCTAGCATCAAGGAAAATTAATCTTGTCTGTATATTTTCTCCTTTATATAGATAGAAGATTTAAATAGTTCAAAGTATAGAAAAAGAAATAGAAAATCTTTTCCCGTGTTCTTTGTTTTCTTCTCAATTTTTTCTCCTTTATATAGATAGAAGATTTAAATAGTTCAAAGTATAGAAAAGAAATAGAAAATCTTTTCCCTAGTTCTTTGTTTTCTTCTCAATTTTCTGCATAGTCCTCTACCTTTTTTCTTAATTTTTACATGGTATTGCGGCCAATATTTGGCTCCATTTGCCTGACTTTGTTTGCCTATATTTTCTTCCTTTGTTCTAGTCCAAAATAGAGCATCATTATCAAGCTCCATTTCAATCTCATGGTTTCCAAATCAAGCAAATATATTGATAGATTGCTAAATTTGGTTAGTTGACATACTTTAGTGATATGAAAAATTGAAAATTTCATGATTTCATGTCAAGTATTAACCAAATTATTTTGAGAATTTAGAAAACTAAGAATTTGTGCATTGATAAGAAATAATCAATGAAATTATTATGTGATTCCTAGAAATGGAATTATGGTCCTCTCTAAAAATAAGTGAATTTCAGAGTTTTCTTTCTTAGAAACACAGTGTAGAGAGCTTTCAATTATCAACTTCATGCAAATGATTCTTTTGTGCCTAATTTCTCTTGGAAGCTTAGTTTTTGTAGCATTTTTTCTTAATAATCTTTAGCCTATTAGGATTTTCATGCTCTACTTTGTGGCTTAATTAATTTGACTCTCTGGCCTTTTATTTATTTATTTGTTTAATCAATTGGGCCTTCTTAATCCATTTTTACTTTTTTACTCTTGTAGACTTAATTTTTCATATCATCAAGCCCATCTATTTTAAATTTGAAAAGCTATTTTCATGTAGAAAATAATATAAATTTTAATTTTAAATTTATCATACTTTACTTTGTTAAAATAAGGTTATCTGTTAATTAATTTTTATTAATCACATCACGTGTGGGAATTCATTTCTACTCAACTTTTGTCTAAGTTGAGGTCTAGTAGACTTCAAAGTCTTACAAATTTTTAGAGAACATCTCATTTGTTGCTTTGCTTTCACCAAAAGATTTAGTTGAATTCTGCCAAGTTGAAGAGAGAGTAAGGAGAAGACTTTTATGAGAAGTAATGTGATAAGATATCAAGGTAGCTTTTCCTACACTTTATTGTTTCTTTATTCTTTATTTTGTCTTATATCTTTTGCAAATTATTATTGAACTCCTTAAAAGTTAGTAAAATTTTTTAAGGTCTTATTGAATCAAGTCAAGTCAGAAAATAAGTTCCATTCTGAGTTAGAATTCATCAATCGACGTCTATGCGGCACCTAAAACAGGTTCCTTCTTAGCACCTGTGCTGGGAACCTATGAGAAACTCGCTTTGGGCACTTGCTAAACTTGCTTTGGGCGCTTGCTAGGCTCTTAATTTGGGATTGTTACCACTTGAGCTACTACAGTCCATTTGAACTCATCTAAGTTCATGGGGGTTAATCCCTCGTAGTGTTGTTGTGTTTCCTAAGTTTGTGAGACCTCCATTGGGCCTGTCATTTGATCAAGTATTAGTCCACAAAATTGAGTTTTCAAATTCAAAAAATTATTGTCTAGTTTATAAATTATTCTCTATATTAAAGTCTAGTTTTGAGTGCAAAGCAGAGATTTTTTTTGATAAGGTGTCTAAGATGCTCTTGTTGTTGACAATAGTTTTATCAAAGTCAAAAAATTTCTTGCTCTATTTCATTTAAAAAGTTGAAAATTTTAAGACATTAGGTTTGTGCCTCTGATAAGTTTAAGTTTCTTTTTCCTTCGTAGAATGATAATATGGTGTTACTTCCTAATGGATACTTTATTATGTTAAGCAATCATTTCAATAATAGGTTTTTCCTTCCACTGGATCCTTTACTATTAGACATAGATAAGAGTTATAGGGTGTGTCTGAACGAGTTCATCCCTAACGTTTTTGGGCATGTTGCAAGAGTCCAATAGCTCTTAGGTGATTTGAGTCTTCCAGTCTCCTTAGAGAATTTTCATTATCTATTTAGGTTGTGCAAAGTGCCCAATGAACTCTTCTTTTACATCTTCCCTAAACTAATAGTAGATTACTGAGAAATTTGCTTTCTTCATAAGGGCCTTGGAAAGAGAGATATTTCCTTGTGCATGATTCGAGCAAGGGTGTTCCTTGTGAGTGGAGTAGTTCTCCATCCTTAGTTCATCTTGGAAACGTTTATTGTGACCTATGCCTGAGCTTTGAGGAGGTGCAATTAGTTACGTCTTCCTTTGATATGATGTACATATTTCCAATAAATACTTGGTTTATTTTATTTTTATTGCTTGTGTCTTTTTTTATTATTGTGTATCTACATTCTCCTTGGCACATATGCTTATTTTTGCTTTTTTACTTTTCAAAAGGAAAGAAGGTTGATCTAGTGAGAATTCATGCTAAGAAGATAGATGGAGGTTCACACAAGAGACACATAGTGGTGCAACATTATGGGGATGCATCACCAATTAAGCAACATTCAGACTTTCCTTGTCGACAATCTAGTGTGGCACATGTTTGCTACCTTTAGTGGCACATTTGTTCTAACACAAGTGAGGAGCCTGAGGTAGTAATTTTTGAACCCACTGGAAAGTGTGTGCAAGGGTTAGCTTCTAAAGATACTTATCCATAGTCATCTTATCTTTTCTATGCTAGGAAAGACAAGAGACTTTTTCATTATAGCTTATGACGAAGTTGTGGTGTTGACTCACACTAGGATATTGATAAGTTTGCCTCTAGCATTGACAACTTGTGAGGGAAAGTAAGAGAGTATGATCAAGAAAAGTTAGATGTGTATTCTTTTTCTCGATTGACTAAGGTTGTCATGGGACTTTGCTTTGGTAAGTGTCCATTTCATCACTTAATTTATTTTACATGCATGTTCTCTCATTGTTATGTATAGTTCTTCATTCAACATTCCTTATACCCTTTAAATAAAAGCTCAGAACTTTATCGTAAAGATGTCTCTTTGAGCAGATAGGACATTAGCGATGATAGCATGGCTTAATGAGGAGACCATTGGATCCTCTCAGTAGCACTCACATAAGGAGAAAAGTCTATGGAAGGGCTAAAGTATCGTGAGCAGCTAACGTCACATTATATGAAGGAAGTGAAGGTTGGAAGAAAGTTCCCAGAATCTTTTGTTAAGAAGGTATTTATCAACACTGCTCATGACAATGTAGTTAAAGAATTTAAGGGTTTAGACAAATTCTTTTAGACAATTGAAATAAAGGTGATAATAGAGGATTTGTTGATGCTTAACCCCAACTTCCCAATTAATCTTTCTACTAAAGACTCTAGTGGGGCTTTGGAAACTGGGGTGAATGCCCGGTGGAGTATTCTACTGACCCAAATTCATAAGAGTACATAGATTTTTTTTTGCCACATAATTGTTTTAAACTAGGAGTTTGTTTAGCATCTACATTTTCTTTTGTTTAGAACTACTTAGTATTTTTCTTCTACATAAGTAGTTGTCTGGTTGGCATTTAGATTTTCTTTTATGAGGCCAAGTGTTGGCTGGATGCCTTTTTTGTACTTTTTATATTATGAATGCTTTTTCCCTTTTTTTATTGAGAGAGTTTTTCTCTTATTTGTTCATGTTTATAAACTTAGTCAGTATGCATGACTTTTAAGTATTGATACACTCTTGATGTTTGATTGATGTGTAATGAGGGCACCTGAGTGGGTGTTTAACCCTTTCTTATCAATTTTTATCACAAGCCTCTGCAGAAGAGTGCTCATGAGTTTAAATGTGAGCCTTATTAGGGAGGTCTTATCATGGTACATGTCATTTGAATTGAATTTAACCACATGCTTTAATGGTGACGTCCTAACACAAGCTTTAAGTAAGATAAGGGTGTTTTCCATGAGCCTTATTTGGGAGGCAACACCTGAGTTAAGTTTTATAATGATGCTTAGATATATGCCTTGTTTAGGAGATCTTTTGACATATGTCAAGTGTCGTGATGATGTTTGGATGTAAGCATTATTTCTTATCACTGATAATGAGTGTCATATTAATGTTTGATGTGTTAACCATATATCTTTTGAAGGATCTGATAGTTATTTCAACAATGCAACCACTTATCTCCTAAGGCCTCATAGTAAGCTTATGCAAGGCAACCACGTACCCTTGGGGGAGCTGCATAGTGGGTTTACGTCAAGTTAATTCAATAATAGTGTAATTTAATTAAAGGTGTTAGGGTGGAGCCAGTTATTTTCAAGGAGGTTTTATGGTGGGCTTATACATAGCAACCACATACTCTTAGAGGAGTTGATCCACAATGAATTTACACCAAAGTAATTCATGAGAGAGATGTTCTCTTTTGATGATGAAATCATGTGGCTAAGCAATGAAGATACTCTCCTTAAGTTCTCCATGTAGAAATGCAATCTTCACATCTAAATACTCTAGTTCAAATTAAACTAACCAACCACCAAAAATAATATATATAAAGAATCATGCTTCATAATTGGAGAGAAGATTTGGTTGTAGACAATTCCATTCTTGTGTCTGTGCCCTTTTGAAATAAGTTTTATCCTATACCTCACTTCATCAGCACATGACGTTCCTTACTTCTTCTTAAAACACTAATTAGCAGTCAACTATCTTCATACCTTTCATATGTTTCACTAAACCTAACTCTAAGCTGCCATTAAAGCAAACAAAAAGCCTTAATAATCTAATGATCATGCCTCTTACATTTTGATAGAGAGTACTATAGATAATGTTTTGGGAAGTATAATAAGAGTCATATCAAAATACAATAGCAATCAAAGTTAGAATCATAGAAAAGAAATAATTTGACTAAAGGCCACAATAATTAAGAAAAGAACATTCGTTCATACACTATAAATTATGAAAATTGATGAAACCTCTCAAAAACATATAGAAAGCTCCAAATTTCATTGAAAGGATTTCAACTCAATAAAGTAAAAGAACACACAAAATTTCAAACTTGTAAAATTTGGCCTGCAAAAATATGTGTAGTTAATTTTAAAAGTTAATAAGTTCCAAGTATGCATCCAACTCTTGTTCTAATAATTGTATGATCTTTTTGGCATTGAATGGATTTATAAGATAGTGTTTGTAACCTAGATATATTATTTCATAAACTTAATCATGGTCTCTTAATACATTAGGGCCGCATTTGATAAGGAATGTGGATATTAGTAGCGATTGCCATAGTCCCAAATTAAGTGATATTAGATTAATTATTCTTATGTCTGATATAGAAAATTACTTCTATGATTAGTATTGATTTCAGTCTCTTAACTGATACTGAGACATTTGTTAGAATATATTATTTTTGTGAAGACAATGTTGCCCCTGGTAAAATAGCCCAACTCAACATAATTCTCCTCCCTTCCATTCAACCAATAGTAGAAATCCTCTTCAATTTGATATCAACTTGGCTAGGGAGAAAACCCTTCTCCATACATTTCTACCCAAAATTTTACACAAAGTCTTCTCAACAGCACTAATGGTCTTCATTGGCCTTTGTTGCAATTTGTAGAGATAAAAGTTTCCACTCTCATTATGTAATTTAGCAACACCGAAGGTTCTTGTGTATTTTATTTTTTCACTGATCTTAAATAAATATGCTACACAAAATGATTGTCTAATTTTTTAGATTATTCAATATCCAATTGGTCCTAAAATTCCTGAAATAGGTAGAATTTAGCACTCATTAAAACATCATATCCATATTCTCAACAAAAATAAGAATGTTCAAGTAATTAATATAATACTATTGTTCCTCATTACATAATTCCCAAAATATGAGACTTAGAAAACAAAAATACAAATGTGCACTTTTATTTACATTTTGGGTTTAGCTTTCTTTAGATTTTACAATTGATTGAGCATTTTAAACATAAATTAGTGATTCTAGGTTTTCAAATTAATTTCATTCTTGAGATACATATGGCTTTTCCTTGAATCTTAACTACAGGATGTGAGTGTTAAACAATGATCTATATAATTTGCTAAATATTTTATGTTTTGAATATTAGTTTCATAGTTAATTTGTAGCAAATCAAATCCATGCCAGCATTCAACTTTGTGTAATTCAAATGGGATACTCATTTTGGTTCTCCAGGTGACTGAATATTGTTGCATTTGATATTTATAATAGAACAATTTTTTGCTCCGATATGTGAATTCATTTTGTAATTTGATTGTATGTTATTTTGGAATGTTGGTTCATGTTGGTATTATATATACTTGTTGCTTTTACAACTTACATTTAAGGGTTAAATACAGTTTACCCCTTAAACTATTGTGCTAGTTAACCCCCCCCTCC
>JACGDI010005624.1:131884-159841 GCA_014898725.1 Jacaranda copaia | reverse complement strand
AAATGTAATAAAAATCCCCAAATATACCCATAATCCACATAACCAAAAAATTTGTGCTTTGAAATGTGTGTTTGCTTGAGAAAAATGACTTCAATGGAAAAAAAAAAAAGAAAATAGGTCATTTCACGAAATTGTAAGGGAAAGAAACAAAGTCCAGTAACATCTCTTCTTTTATAAATTTCAAACCAAATTCTAAAAAAGCCATCTTCCATTGTAATATTCCCTACACAAAATTATAATCATAATCGAGCTTTCTTTGTTGGTGGTTTGATTTCCAGGTGCTTTGAATTTTCTAACAAGAATTATTTTGGATTTTCATATGTTTAACAACAATTAGGGTCTTTTTATGAATTTTATAATAATTAATCAATGGGTTTACTGTTATATTCTTGTATATACATTATATAGTTTAGGAATTTCATAAATTAGTGAAAAGATTTAGGGTTTTCATCTTTAAGAAAAAAACCTAGTTTTTTTTTTCTCCATTTGCATTTCAAAACAATTATTTCATGGGTTTAACATTATGTTCTTGCATGTGTTATAGGGTTTAGGGATTGTAGAAATTGGCCATGCAAGTACAGATATCTTTATGATGGTATGTGTTGTAACACTTTATAAAAATTACAAACATTTTACTATGTTATATTGTGTTGCTTTTTTGAGAATTTGAAGAAAAGATACTAGGCATCTTAGTATTTGAATTAAGATTATAGTAAAAATAATATATAAATAAATAGAAAATGTTAAAAATTGAAGATGCAAACTACTGACTTTGAATGCAAAATGCTGAATTTTGTGAGCAAAATTTTAAAATTGTAAGATGCAAACTACTGGACTTTGAATGCAACATTTTAAGCCCTTATATAAGATGAAAGAAGACACTTTTGTCTTGAAAAAAAAGGCAATGGTAATAAAGTCATTGGATTAGTAACATGCTGCCACATTAGCAAATGCTAACGAAAGAACACAATTTCTATTAAGTGGAAAGGGGGTTGTTATATTTGGTAGTTTAGGGGGTAAATGTGACTAGCGCAATAGTTTAAGGGGGTAAACTATATTTAACCCTATATTTAACTTAATATGATATGATAATATGTTGATTTTGCTACTTATTAGAAATAATGAATCTCAATTACCTATTTGCTTTTGTGCATTAACTTTAGAAACAATGCTTATAGATTTGTATGAGTTTGGATAACCCTATTTTATATATAATCAGATTCATAAATGGGTTGTGTTGTATGTTGATATGTCATTAAGAATCATTGTGCTCACCTATAAATGGGTAATAATTATGACATATTAGTGTAAATTTTGTGTAAGGTGCAATGATTCTAAAGCCATCGCCCTAATGCCCATACGGTGGAGGTCAAATGGTGCTCTATCAACTCACATAACACAGAATCCTGGTAGGTAGTTCTACAAATATCCTAAGGGAAATTACTATGATAGTTATTTCATTTGGTAGGATATGTACCAAACAATACTGTGGCTGTATTCATATCAATAGATCCCACAAAGCACATACGTGGCCTTTCAGTTTAGGTTCCTATGTTCAGAGTCCTTTAACTTGTAAAGACACAAAGTCACATGAAAGTGGATACCTTGACCATGCCGACCAGAGTGAAAGTTCACATACAAGTCCTTCAATTCATAACTCTTTTATTCAATGGCATGAGTTATTTAATCTTCCAAACCATAACATGAAATCTACAATGATCTTTGGTGGTTGTCTTGGTTGTGGCTATTTTATCATTGTTACTCTTGTTTCACTTTTTTTGGGTTTGGTTGGGTTTGGTTATTGGAAAACTTCTGTCTAAAGGACTCTTGGTTTGCATAGTTAGTGGTGAAAATATATATGTGATGCAACTTTCGCAGTAAGTTTATGCAAGCTTTGTATGCTTTTAAATCATGAATATATTATGTAATATTTGTTTTCCATTCTCTTAGCCTAGTCCCAAGTATAATATGGAATGTTTGAACCTTGAATATATTATGGAATCAAATTATATGAAAACATTAGGTTTTTGAAGTGAAGAAGAATAGTGTGAGCAAATATTTGGAAGGAATTCTCTATTATGATAGCAACATAAACAGATATTGTAATAGAGTAGTTTTCCATTGAGCTACTGGTGTTTGTCACTTGAAATATGATTCCAACCTAAAGTCTCAATCAGTTATAAATTGGGACTATTGGTGTATATATCCTTATTTTTTCAATTGAGAAAGCTAAAATGATAAATGGTTGCAAGTCCTTTGTTTTAAGCACATTAAGGACAAAATATAAGAATTGAAGCAATTTGGAAATTGTACTTAGTAGTAATAGTAATAGTGACCATCCAAGCTACTTGACTAAATTCTTGTTGAATGTTTGTGGATTGGAGTTATAATTGAACAAGCTTTGAAAAGTTTTAAAAGGTTTGTTAACTGTTTGATCCTCTTTAAGCTTTGATTAGTTTGCTTTTGGGCTAGTTATCTTAAGTATGGTAGAAAACATTGAGAATTATTTTAATTTAGTCATATAACTAAGATATATTGTTCTAATGTTCAATTATTTGACAATTAGAAAACATCTATGGATTTGTGCAGTGTTTCCTAAAATGAAAACTCTATTGCAAAAGGGAACTAAGTCCTATGAAGCAAGTAAGGTATTGTATTAATTAAGGGTAAGTCGAAAGTAAAAAAAGTAATAGAATTAGTTCAAAATAAGTTTATTTTATGATAATGAGGACAAAACAAGGCTTAATTAATTCAAACAGGGACTTGATAAGGCTTTATTAATTTAAAGTATGATTTAAGGACATAATGTTTTAATTGAAGTAGCGTCTTTGTCTATATTGTGATTCATTTCTCATTAAAGATAACCAAACTAAAACATATTAGAGGATAGACAAGGTTGAATTACTTGAATTCCTCCCATTGTCAGTTGCAAATGAAAAATAGGTAACTGTAAAATACATCTGAATTCGTGTACCCAGGAACAAAAAAGAGGTTGCATTCTAGAATCTTCGCAAGCCTTTTGCAGCATTGCACCAGATGCCAAACCAAATGCATGTGACGTTTGCTACATGTTAGACCACTTTATCTATTAGAAGAGATAATTGAAAGATAAATCAATGAAAGGTTGTGCTTAGGCCTTGTCACATGAAATGGAAGTGATATGAAAAATGCAATATAAGTTTGAATATATGCAAGTGCCTTTGGGCTTACAAAGTGTGCTAGTTGTGTAAATTCTCTTCTTTTGTGTCAAATATAAAACAATTACATTGAATAATTTCATAACTCCAAGAAATCCTCAAAGTCAAGAACAAATTTTGTACGTGGCACCATGGGTGGAGGAAATTGACAAAAAGTTCATCAGCCAACTCATGGAGTATGCTTGGTTGGATAAGGATCTCTTTGGTGCTCTGATATTGTTGTCATTCATTCATTCATTCATTCACTCAATTAATACAAAGTTTGGGACCAACTCATTAATAAAGATGCGAGCATGCATTTCAATAATCTGCAGTGAAGACATATTGTGTTCAGGTTTTTAATTTCTCTAATCCCAATTAAGTACAATGAGGACCATAATATCGTGATAGCTAAAGCTTATATTTCAAACTACATTAACATGGCAATGTTCACTTTATGCATAATTTTTTTGTAATGTATTAAATGGTTGGCTAACAAAACCTAATTTTTTCTATTTGGCTTGTAGAAATACCCAATATTAGAGGCATATTTGACAAAAGGAGAGGCTCATTAGTCAAAATTATGTGAGATCTTTGAACCACCTAGCCAATTAACCTTTTTGAAAGGTTGGACATAATTTAAATTATTTATGGAAGTCAAATCAATCCAAATGAGCTCGTGGACAACAATATCACCTTGCCAATGGCTACCCTACACATGTCACAATAAACCCTTTTCATCATCCTTTAGGAGTAATCTAGATAAAGTTTATGGCCATGATGATGCAAGATAGGACTCTGTGAAGTTCATAAATCCTTTTCCATCTTCGATTCCACCTATAAATCTATTCTCTGAAGCATATGACGGCCTATGGATAGAAGAATATAATAGGAAAATGTTTGGAATTATGAATCATTCCCCAGATAAAGGTCCAACAAGCTCTAATGCAACTTCCTCTAATAGACCCAAACGCCATTTCAACAAGTGAGGTTTATGTTTCCCATGTGACTACGTTGTGTGGTATAGTCCTTATGCATCAACGTTATTATCATCATAGATTGTGTTTCTATACTCCATTGCTCATTTGTTCAAATAAACAGCCATAAACATTATTATTTTATAGCTTAGTGTTGGCCATGATGTTGCTCTATTGTGGTCAATATGTATCCCATTGTGATGTTGTTGTCTATAGACTTTATATTAAGTTATTTTTCGTATTGTTACTTATTATATTATAGCATTTCTTGTTATATTTTCACAATGGCTATGTTATTTATTTTTACCTGCAAGTTGCACGCAAAAGCATTTGTATGATATTTAAATTATCATGTGTGTACCCAAAGACAATCTTAGAACTTGTTTAATAATAAAAATAGTATGGAAATAAATGCTTTGCAGTAGAATCAGATGGTTCTGGAAACTAAAGATGCGGAATATCTTCATCCTGCTTTTAATTTGTCATATCCTAAATCTTAGACACTATTTAGCAAATTAAAAAATTAAAACTTAGACACTATTTATACGTTCTACATATTTCTTTTAAAGTCTCTCACAAAGTATGAGTTTTAATGCAGATGGTTGTCTATAACTAAGAAATTCTAGCATAAAAATCTCTAGCTCTTAAATAAAAATCTTTCTTTTATAATCTTAGACCAATTGTAGCTTATTGAAACTATAATAATGGGACTATGACATTGGAGTAGAAATTAGTATCACTACCATATAGCTATCTGTTTGGCTTTCTTTCATATTCATAAGAAATTTAAATAACTTCTACACCAATTGCTACATCTCCTAGAGTTAGTGCCTCATCCTAAAATTGTGAATATTTTGAATAACCAAAAATAAGAGAAAATTGAAAAACTTTATAAAAGACAAACAAGTTCCCAACTAATCTTTCTAAGAAACAGCTAAACATGACCTTCTGGATAACCAAAAATATGTATATGATATTTTCAATTAATCTTATCACTCTAACAAATACCAAAAATCAATCATAAACAATCAAGTAGGTTCTAGAGCACCAAATAGCAAGTCATGCCATCTTCAATTGCCGAGCTATTAACTTACTTCATTCCAATAACTGTTAGGCCAAATAATAGAGAGCAACACCCTATCACATATAATCAAATATATTATGGACCATTAAAAAAAAGTGTCTAGTAAAAAGAAACCTGATCTGCATAGCTATTAACATAATTACAAATTTAAGAGCTTAGCAAAAGTTTTCTAATGATACAAATTATAGGGCTTTTGATAACATCATAGAGAACCAGATAACTTTAAAAAAAAAACTAATGTTATTTTTCTTTTTGATAGCAATGCCATATGCAATATTCAACATTTTGTATAACAAATATAAGTCTGGCTACAACCCGTAAGAGTAAACAAAGATAAAAACTTTCAAAAACAGCAGTTTCAAGGCATACAGCCACATAAAAATTAATCATCACCCACTGACTACTATGTTTTCTAGCTTTTAGATGTTGTTTTAGGTTACACTTAAACATAAACATTGAGTAGTAGTGAGCAAATTATAAAAACATCCAAAAGTACTGCTTAGTCTGAGCACAAAGTACCATATAGTAGAAAAGCATAAAATGAGATCTTATCTCTTTGGGCATTCCTTAAAAAGCATCCATGTCTACTTTATTATGTGACAGACGATAAGTAGCAGAGATCTAGTCATCCAAAGGCAAATTTGGAATCTCATTAATTTCTTGAAATAAAGACGTTTTAAATGAGGAATCCATGTCAAGTAATAGAGGTGGCAGTTGCATGAGCTTGTCAATAAGATCTCCAAAGGTTGTTTTTGTGTCTTCTAGTATTGTCCTCATTATTTTCCCAAAATCAACGTTACATGGTTCAATCCTCTTTTGTTTGCCAGAGAATGATGATTTCTTTTTCAAACCAAATTTGAATAGGGCAGTGACAAAAGCAACATCGTTTTCAATAATATTTCCAATGTGAAAATCCAACACCTATCTCGATATTGTTAGGTAACATCTCTACATCGGGCACAGTAGAACCATGTTACAACTCTTGAACACTATCAACCATGTTAAAAGATTGTTCATCGATTTCTCTATCATTTCTAAAGATTTTAACCCAATTATTGTTCCATGGATGCTATTTTTCCCTAAGTTTGGCTGCATCAGGTTGCACGTAATCAACATGAACATATACTTAAGTACTTTTATTATTTTATTCCAGAATAATATAAAGTAGTTTAAAATAAATTAAAACTACTGATTAGTACCTTCGTATATTCAGCTTAAACTGATTCAGACTCCACAATTATCGTATGCATTGTGGGGTCCATAGTAGCTCCACCATCTCTATTACAACCAAGTATATCTTTTAGAATAGAATATGTCTTTTTCCACACTAGACTCCAATCTCACCATGTAACCACCTTTAAAAGATCCATTGCAATGCCATCCACTTGTACACAAGCTTTTCAATGTATTTATCAAAGCCTCCTTCTCTTGATGGGTCCAAATATTTAGTAGGGTATAAGCTACTTTACATTATCTATCCACACTGTGAGAGGAGCACCGAGATTGCACCATAACTTGTGACATTAATAGTATTAGTTTAAAATCATTACATTTAAGTACAATATAGATAAATATTCATAATAAGCAATTCATACGTGCACATTCAAACTTAATACATGAATGCATATCAGAAAAATGAAGCAAGGCAATACATTTTGTATTTATCTATTAACCAACCAACAAATGATTACTTTGAAGCATCTATTCAATTCCTAGGACATAAAATGAGAGCTAAAGATGTTTAGTAAACAAATCTACAAAACAATAATATAGAAAAGTTCAACTAGTCCAACATATAAGTGGTCATTTATTTGCAACATATTTCATCCTATCAATTAGACATGACTACTATGATATAGAATAATCCCCTCTCCATGATTGGTACATATTGGCAGCTAAGTTATCATGCTAATTGCTCCACTCAAATGAGCTCCCGATCATGTTAATATTGTCAATATCTACCTATTGAGGGCCTTCATGTCCATCTAATATAATATCTTCTAATAGGTCAACAGGCATCTGGGAATGAAAGTAAGTGTGCAAAAGTGCACAGGTTAATATTATCATGTTTTGAGTATTGATTGTATAAGAAATAGTACTCCTTAAGATATGTTACTTATGATATATACTTTCTTTGTATAATCAAATTTTCAAGACAAAAACCTTCATAGATTAAGAAGGAATATCTTGAAGGTATAGATATTATAATACAAGATATTTATAATTTTTATATAGAACACATTTTACATTAGGCATTTTCTATCTTATGGATACGAAATCTACTAATTGCCTAAGATCCAAAGTAGGAGATTGCCAACTTACTTAAATAAGGTGAAATAGTTTACCTATTGTATCCAATCAAAAAGAATAGAGGAAGGACTTAGGTGTGAGTATTGTAGCATGTAATAGTTACAACAGTTATGTGATGTATTTTATCAAGGAAAATATTTTTATGTAGTTGAAAACAATGAGTGATAGGCACAACTGCATGACTACTTCACCAACATGTCTATGGACAAATATTCCAAGTAAAAGAAATAGAGTAACATAAAGATAAAGAATGAAACAAATAGAACAATATAACACTAGTTGAGCTACATGTTTATGATAAACAAAAATATGTGCTAATCAGATTACCACGCCTACAACAGACTTGCAAGAAAAAAAAATGGAACCAATTTAATTTCCACTTCTTATCTTTTCTAGTTGACTATTTACCTTGATAAAATAACAAAAAGTTTCCCTATCAAGCAAATCCACTTGATGAGGTTGAAAGTCATATTTAGTGAATAGGATAATGTTTGGGTTGATTCAACTAGAGAGGTCGAATGATCTAATAGTGATATTCTTTGAGGTCTGAGATCTACAACCAACAGCGAATGTTAAACTAGCCAAGGTGCCCCTAGCTATGGCACTCTGATGCTCAAGTTAGTACTGGTCAAAATGAGGTAATCAAGTAGCAGAGTAAGAGCGTATAATGTATATAGCTTTACCTGAAAAATGGCTGGCAGTGAGATATTTATAGCTTTCTCCTAGTAGGTGATATATCTAAAATGCCCCTATCCAGTATAGAGGGCTCTTGTCCTTACTTGGGGGTTACTATTCATTTCCAATCTTAATACCATTCCAAGGGCATCATCTTCTACTTTTTAGGGTAAATAGTATTCTGGGGTTGTGCCTCCCTACTAGAGTCGATGGTAGAGACTATACTAGGTGGCAAGCATCATTAATGCATAGGCATGCTGCTTGTTAGAACATTAAATGTGGCAACGATATGAGTTAGCACTGAAGTGAGCACTTTGGTCGACATTCATCCAATAGACAGGGTAGTTGAGCAGAGAAATGATTGAACAAACAAAGTGGCTTGAAACCTTTCGTTGGTTATGATTGAGAACAATCCACTCGATCAGGCAGTTGTGGTCGAGTGACCTGACCTAGCTAGGTCTAGAAGTACGATTGGGCAATGCATGTTAAGTAGGCCTAGGGGCCCTTTCTGAGGTCGATAACTTGTTGGGTTGGGCTTGTTAGGCTATCCCATATCATGAGTCCCCCCACTCATAGTCCTATTCGAGCTTGTTGATGAGAAAGAATAGGGAATAGACAACTGAATGATAGTTATGATGGTTATGCAAATTTGACCAGGGTTTGGAACTCTCGACTGAGGTTTTTAAATACTTGACTGGGATTTTGAAAATTTTGTGCATTTAAAGCATCCATAACATCATGGAATACAGAGTGCCAAGGGGCGACATTGTAATTATTACTGCCGCTTGGGTTCTCATGTCCAAATGCCTATAAATAGGTAGGGTAAGGACATTCAATTTTCACTTTTGCTTAATATGGTCTAGTCGAGTTCTTGCTTTCAAAGTTCTCTAAAGCTTTCTACAACTTAGAGTTTTCAAGCTATCCACTATAAGTTCTTTTGCAAGCTTGTGCTTTTCTTCATTTTTATTTGTAAATATGTTAAGTGATTCAGATAGTAAGGATACTAGGTTTGAGAGTGCAGAGTTTTAGGGGGATTTTAGGGGTGAAAATGCATTTAGGAGTGCATCTGAGAGTACCTCTTATAGCTCATTGAGTGATAGCTAGATTTCTAGCAACTCGAGTACTAAGAGGACTACTTCTGGGGCCGATGCTAGCCCCAACAAAGTGCCAGCATCACAGGGTCGATTGTTTACTTCAGACTACTATAGTGAAATAGTATCTAAGATCTCCCCGCTGACCTACTTTGAATTAAGGAAATGTACCACATTCCTAATAAGTATGAACTTTTGGTGCTAAGGCCTTAGGGTAGGATACATCAACCTCCAATGGGATGCATAATAGTATTTGACAAGGGATTTAGGTGTGGCCATAGGTTTTCTTTAGCGCCAGCCATAGTCGACCACCTGGGGGGCCTTGAGGTCTGTATAACCCAACTCCTACCTAACTATTTTGCCACCATCTATAGTTTTGATGTGCTGTTGCACCTGTTTGGCTAGCCTGCTACTTTTGCCAACTTTTCCAATCTGTTCCATTTGCCCATGTGCTGAAAGTCAGGTAGCATTGAGAAGTTTAAGTTCTATTATCTGATGGCACGTCTACATCAAAATTTCTTATAACCCTCTCCTCATAATATGGCTAGGAGTGGAAAAAATATTTTCTTGATGTTCGAAGGCCTGAAGAGTTTAATATTCCAAAGGGGTAGTACAAAGGGCATATGGAAATGCCAGGAAACTAAATACCCAGTTGGCCCAACACTTTCATTTTAGACCTAGTCAATTTTAGGTAGATTGAGGCCTTGGTTCTAACCAAGGAGAGATATCTAGTGTTAGTTGGCATATCGCTAGTTGTGCTCGACTTACCCATAGGCAATTGGCTAGATAGAGATCTTTGTCGACTATGAAAACTATAAATTTCAATTTTTTTGCTCAATTTTGATAGCTTTTATTGTCTTTTATTGGCATATCAAGAAAAAGTGAGGTACGTAGTCGAGCAGAGGCTTTAGCAAAAGCACAAAGAAATGATGAGCACCATTGAGAGATTGCTTAATGAGCTGCCCCTATAGCAGAGCTTGTCCCCTTGACCTATTTGACTGCTACCCCCATTATGCCGTAGATCGAACAGATACCCCAACACCTACGAATAAAGAAGAGTAAATGACAAATGATTAAACAGGGAGGTCCCGCACTTAAAAAGATAGTGGGTAGCAAGGGCAAGTAGAAGGCGATGACGAGCTATGACTTGTTTGGCAAGTGTGGCGATGGGGTGTTGTTTCAACTTTTGCAACTAAAATTACCCTAGTTCAAACTTGACCCCACCATGGAGGTAACTGATTCCACCTCCATCATACAATTGAGGATGATAGGCACCAACACCCTCAAATGGGTGGTGATCGAACTCATTTCCATGGACTAGTGGAGACTCATAGACCTGAGTTAGGTTGACGCACTAAGGCGTTGGCCTACTATAGCAATATGGTAAGTATGAGGTCCATTATTTTCTTATCGTATTTTTCTTTCAAAAGGTTGCATTATTCATTGATACTTTCTGTTCCAGATGATCCAGCTAGGATATCATTTTTGCCACTGGTTAGAGTTAGCTTTGGTGAATCATAAAAACATATGAGAGGAAACGAATCTAGAAACCCTTAAGGTTCAGCTCAAGTCATCCTAGCTCTAAGTTGATTGCCTGACAAAGAAGATGTCTAAGCTTTGGGAGCAACTTAATGCCAAGGACTAGTAGCTGGATAAGGCTAATGAGGAAAGAAGTCAAATGAGCTCCATGCAAAAGAAGGCTCACTTAGATATATAGGTGAGTTACTTCTCTAGTCGTTCGGCTGACCACGTAGATGCACTCGAGGAGGCTTAAGGGTCTTCACTTGACCACTCCCCACAATACAGCAGGAGGTGGTGGAATAATTCCAGGCTTTTAAGTGGTTGAGGATTGTTTTATATGTCACCTCTGTTTGGCCGTTCGATTGAGGGTTACCTACTAAAGTAAAATGTTAGGTAATTCCTAGGGCCTCACACCAACCTCTAGTACTTTTACTTTGAAACTGAGTCCCATTGTCCAAAATGAGGATCTTAGGTAGGCCAAAGTGATAGATGACCATTTTCTAGATGAAACTCTTAATTGCAGCATCGGTTATCTTTAGGACAGCCTCAACCTTGACCTACTTGGCAAATACTTGATCGCCATAATTATAAACGTTTGTTGACATGTAAACTTTGGTAGTAAGCCCAAAATGTTGATCCCCTACTGGTTGAAAGACCAAGAAATTTGAATATTGACCATGGGTGCAGTATGTTGATGCGGTAGGTTCGAATAAACTTGGCATGATGTATATTTTTGAGCAAAATTCATAGCGTCTTTTAGTAATGTCGGCCAAAAGCATCTATACCTAATAATTTTATGTACAGGAGATTTTTTCTTGGAATGGTTCCTGCACATGCCTACGTGAATATTCTATAATACTTCATAAGCCTGATCGGGATCTAGGCACCTCAGGGGCAATCTGGAGATCAACCTCTTATACAATTGGCCATACTCGTTGAGCACAAACTTGGTAGCTTGTTCTCGAAGGTGTTGAGCCTTATTTTTATCTTCAGGGACTGTGCCATGACTCAAGCAGAGTTTTATCGGATCCTGCCATGAAGGGATTATCTTCTTAATTCTCTTTACCTGGTTCCCTTCGAGTGGGCCGATTGATGGTCTATCGATAACTAGAAAAGTTATCATCTGATCTCTTATGCCTCTAGTCAAGCCAGTGAATTTGGACAGGGCATCTGCACACTTATTCTTAGATCGAGGTACCTAACTGAGGGTGAATTTTTTGAATGATTGCTGTAATTTTCTAACCTTGGCCAAGTATTGGCTCATTATTAAATCCTTGGCCTCAAAATTCCTCTCAACCTATTTTGCTACCAGCTGGGAGTTTATGATCGTAGCTAGGTTCTTGATGCCTCAATCGAGTGCCATCCTCATCCTCACAAAAAAGCTTTATATTCTGCCTTATTATTAGTAATTGCATACTCAAGTTTGATCGTGAAATCTCCTCCACTAATGAGGAATGGAGAGTCACTCCTACTCTTTCTCCTGATGTGGTCGAAGATCCATCAATATGCAAAGTTGAAGTGAGAGGTGCTTCGCTACTTTTCTTAAATAGGTCAACTTGTTCGACAATGAAATCCACCAAGACCTACGCTTTGATGGTTGTTCTTAGCTAGAAGGTGATATCAAAATCTCTCAATTTAATAGCATATTTTGCTAACCTTCTAGAGGTATCGGGCTTCGACAGCACCTACTTCAGTAGCTGATTGGTTAGCATTATCATGGTATAAGACTGGAAAAATTGATATAGCTTCTGGTCTGCAGTGACCAGTGCTATGGAAAATTCCTCGATCTCCAAGTAATTACGCTTCGATCTTTGGAGGAATATACTGCAATAGTAAATTAATCGATGGCTTCTATCTTTGGTCAAGATTAAGACTGAGTTGATTGATGCCTGAAACATAACTAAGTATATGTGAAGTACTTCTCCAAGTTTAGGTTTTGCAAGTATGAGGGTGAGGACAAATACTGCTTCAACTTGACCAGTGCCCGATCATAATGTTCATTCCATTGGAAACCCAACTTCTTAGCATTTCTATGAATTTGAAAGAAACACAGGCTCTTGTCTGCTAATTGTTCGTTGAATTTCCCAAGGGCAATACTCCTTCCCACTAGCCGTTATATATCCCTAACAATTTGAGGTGAGGTAATGTCCAAAAAAACCTGAATCTTCTGTAGATTGGCCTCAATGCCCGCTGATTGACCATATAGCCTAGAAATTTTCCTCCTCGAACCTGGAACATACACTTGTTTGGATTCAGTTTTAGACCAAATGCTCTCAATATTGCAAAAGTGTGATTGAGGTCGAGCAAATGATCTTTGGCCTTTTCTGTCTTTATGATCATGTCGTCGACATACACTTTCATAGATTTGCTTATTTCATTTTTGAACATGAAGTTGACCAACCTCTGGTAGGTTTCTCTAGCATTTTTAAGTCCAAAAGGCACAATCAAAAAATAATAAACTCCATGGAAAACCATAAAAGAAGTTTTATCCCTATCATTGTGGGCTATGAATATTTGATGATACCCTTAAAATACATCCATCATACTCAATAACTCGCAACTAGCTATAGAGTCTACTAGCAAATCTATTCAAGATAGGGGGTAGGATCCTTAGGGCAAGTTTTATTCAAATCTGTGAAATCATTACACATATGCCATTGTCCCTCATTTTTTGGGATTAGTATAACATTTCAAAGCCAAGATGGATATTGAATTTCTACTATATAATTATTTTCTACAAGGTCAATTTCTTGGATGTTAGATTCCTTCTAGGTGAAGATGTCAATATTTCTCCTCAGGAAATTGACCATAAAATACTCCAAGTAGAGGCCCATATCTGTGCCAATTCGAGTTGTCATGTCATGGTTGCCTTATTCTAGCTTGACTATTTTAAACTCCTTGACGAGATACAATTAAGTATCCTCCAACTTCTCTTTTTGTGGGGTTGGACCTCATCGGGTTTCATTATAGGGGCATCCCCCAAGGTTTTCAAATGCGATCAAGCCTTCTGTTCACTTGACTTGACCGAAATATTGTAACACTGCCAAGCTTCCTTGATGTTACATAATAATTCACTTGTGCCAGCTGAGGTTGGGAATTTGATTTTCATATGATGGATCGAGATAATAGCATAAAAATTATTGAGGGCTGGTCAACCAACTATAACATTATAAGCGAATGGGGCATCGACCACTAGATAGATCACTATCAAAGTCCTTCTTCAAGGCATTTCCTCAAATGATGTCGAGAGATTGATGAACCTTTCTAGGATGATTGTTGACCCCTTAAACTCGACCAGAGGGGTACATATAAGTTCAAACTTTAGTTGCACCAAGTTCATTCTTTTTAGTGTAAAGAGAAAAATGATGTTGTTTAAGCTACCGTTATCGACTAAAACCTTTCTCACTTTAAAGTCGACAATCTCAATAGAGACTACCATAGGATAATCAGTTTTATGGTTGATATTCTTCCCTTCAAGATGGGCTGGATCATGATTAGTGAAAGAAATGAGCTCTGCACTCGTTGATAAATAGAATGTTGTCTCAACTAACAAAGCTTTGGTTGACTCTAGCATCCTCTATGTCTGCCTTCCTGCTAATTTAGAGTCTCCCCTTAGTGGAATCTCCTACAATCATGTCAATTACTCCTTAAATGGGTAGGCGATCTTCTTGGGTGGGTTTCTTTTCTTTATCCTTCCTTTTTGGGCTAACTGACCTTTCTCTATGAGGAGTTCGATTGGTTTTACCTCCTTCAACCTATGTGTCGGTGGCCACATATTTTTAGAGATGGTTGTATCAGATGAGCCTCTCAATTTTGTTTTGGAGATTGAAGCATTTATTTGTGTCATGCCCATTCTACTTATGAAAGTAGCAATATTTTTTTGATTTTTTCATTACTTCAATCTACATCAGCTTCTTTGATTTCTTAAGAAGATTATCATGTTGGATGGCAAATAGGACGTCTTTCCTTGAAATATTCAGCAGAATATAGTCATGAAAGTGCTTTATTGAAGATCAACCTCTCTCTTTGTGCTTTTGGTCATCTCTGTTCTTATTTTTCTTTTTGTCGACCTTAGAGTTTTCAAACTTTAACTTGTTCATCACCTCTTAGGTTATGTATCTCTCTGCTAGATTGAGTAGTTTCTCTATTAACCTCGGGCTCTCTCACACCAAAGTACTGACGTGTTCTTTATGCCTGAATCCCAAGAACAACATATTGATTAGAAACTAGATCTTGGGGTTCTCTATCTTTAGGACCTCCATGTTGAAGCTTGTAAAGAAGTCATGAAGGGACTCCTTCTTATCCTACTTGATAGTGTGCAGATGGGTATGAAAGAGTTTCGCCTTTTGCTAATTTACGAACTGGTGCAAAAATTTATCTCAAAGCTAATTATAGGAGTATATCGATGAAAGTTTCATCATAACAAACTAATTGATTCCTATGCCCTAAAAAGTGGTCACTAGTATCTTGGCGTAGATGCACTCATTGTGCCTGTACAATTGCATCATATGCTTGAATTGCATCAAGTGCTCATTGAAGTCTGTTGAGCTATTGTACCTCAAAAGTCCAGTTAGGACCTTAGCATCCATAATAATACACTCGTCAACAATCTCCTAGATAAAGAGAGAGTCTCTCTCTTGGTGAGATCTTTGGGGGCCCTCTGGGTTAGGCATTTTTTCGGTGCTTTCTTTCAAGATCTCATTAAAATGTCTGTTTAGTTATTGTACTTGTTAAGAAACTTCTTCCCACTTCTCCCACTTAGCTTGGGTAATGTTCCGATCAAGGTGAGGTCTCACGCACATGGCCCTATTGTGCTACGGGGCTTAAATAGGTTGGGCTATGTGATTTATAAATTCATCCATTTCTTCGCATTGGTTATGTTTGGAACATTTAGCCCTATTATGCTTCGAGGCTCAATTAGGTTGAATGTGGGGGTCTATGGAGTCAGTAATTTTCTCCCTTAGTTCTGGTTGCCCCCTCTCTCCCCGATGATACTTGGGGCTGGCTTCTCATCTAGCTAGTGGTCGCTTGGACTTTAGGCAACCAAGACTATCCTAGGGGGACCTCTCCTTAGGTAGAGGTGGTTGTGGAGTTCCACTGCCAGTTGGACTTGGCACGATGGTGTGCCTGTTCAATGCTGTGGAAAGTTGAGTAAAGATTTGGGTAGAGATTTGTTCACTTATAAACTGCATTAGCTGGGGCATGGTTAACATCATAACTTGCTTCTATAAGCATGGAGGCTTGGCACATGTGAACCTTGCCAGGGTAGATAGGGGGTAGAGATGCAGACCTGTTGTTATCCTTTCTTTTAAATGTGGCTCTTCTGGTGTTCACCATTTTCTCAATTGCAATCTTAAGGGTTCCAACATATGGTGCCAAAATAATGAGGTTGAAAGTCGCATTTAATGAATAAGATAGTGTCTGGGCTGATCCGACTAGGAAGGTCAAACTATCCAATAGTGATATTTTTTGAGGTCTAAGATCTGCAACCAACAGCAAACGTAAACTAGTTGAGGTGCCCTCGGCTATGGCACTTTAACACTTAAGTTAGTACTGGTTGAAATAAGAAAATCTAGTAGTAGAACAAGAGCGTATTGTGTATTTGGCCTTATTTGAAGGATGGCTAGCAGTGAGGTATTTATAGCCTTCTCCTAATAAGTGATATATCTAAGATACCCTTACCAAGTTTAGAGGGCTTTTGTTCTTGTCTGAGGGTTATTGGTCATTCTCAATTCTGATACTATTTCAAGTGGCTTTATCTCCTACTTTTTAGGATGAATAGTACTCTGAGCGTACGCCTCCTTGCTAGAGTTGGGGCAAAGACTATATTGGGTGGCATGTGCCATTAATACAGAGGCATGCTGCTTGTTTGAGCATTAAATACGGCAAGGATATGAGTCAGTGCTAGAGTGAGACTTTGATCGACAATCATCGAACAGACAAGGTGGTCGACGAAAGGGATGGTTAAACAGACAAAGTGGCTTGAAGCCTCCCATTAAGTGTAGTCGAGAACAATCCACTCGACCAAGCGGTTGTGGTCAAGTGACCTGGCCAATTTGGGTCCAAAAGCACCATTGGGCTATGCATGTTAAGTGGACCTAAGGACTCTCTCTGAGGTCAATAGCTTATTAGGTTAAGCCTGTTAGGCTGTCTCATATCACCACTATAGTAGGTAATCCAAGATTTTTTTTTCTTTTGGATCTTCCTATGATTTAATTATGTTCTATCCATTCATCATGAAGAAGACCTATGGGATCTATTGAATGAATCTCAACTTGTGGGTTGGATATGATTTCCTCTTATGAGCAAATGGAGATTAGCTTGATAGTCATAAATAATGATTATTTAAACTTTATCGAATATTGGATATATCAACATAAAATAACCCAAGAAGTTATCAAGAAGGAAAGAAGAAAGTAGTTACAATGAATGTAATACAAAATGAAGATATGTAGAATGCAATAGGTAAAAATGAATAGCAATAAAATTTTGAATAAAACCATTGGATATTGTTACCCCTCAAAAATAGTATTCTGGACCTGGTGTGATGAGTTGTACTAGCCATCGTCGACCACAACGCTTCAGTCCATTAAAAAAAAATGTGTGGAACACAACAACCTAGAGCAAGATGCAGTACAAAAACAATAGAAATGTCAAATGCATAATATGAAGAAGAAAAAGGAAAAAAAACAAAAGAAACAAGTTGGATACACCACAAACCCAGTAAAAAATGGCTAACCAGATAGTACAATCAGAATGGGTAACAGAAGATTCACTATAATTGAACTGAATTTTGGAGAGATTAAGTCAAATTCATTATTTTTGAAGAACTAGGGTTTGTGAACTGACGAATGGGAAAGGTGAGTTCTATGTGTGGTTTTTGTTTTTGAGTTGGAGAGCATATCTCCTACTAAGGGGATAAGTGGAATGAGATGTGAAGTTTCAAGGATAATACAGACCTTTCATCATATCACCAGGTTTGAAATTAGGGTGCGATTGATGAATCACACCCATGTACACCTACCACTTCAATAGTGGGTAATTGGATATGTAGTGGTGGGCTTTTGAATTATTGCGGCCAGCTTGCAAAATCCATCTTCCACATCAAACAAGAAATTGCACTACATTAGCCTCCACTATTACATCTATTAACCGAAATCAAACACCCCCTAGATGCTTCACAGTTGATAGTGAGGATCTTGGCACATTAAGGTCACAAAATGGCTCTTAGACATGTTATTATGTGGCGTGATTTTGATCATTTAATATGAAAAAGACAGTGCAGAATGCAAGTCAAAAGAAAAGGGAGAAAAAAGGGCAGGAAATTAATTGATCTACAAAGGGATGAATCTTGTGATGCTAATAAAGAGGAAACATTGGTCCACTCATATATGCATATTATTTCTTATAAAATCGTATACAAAATAGATCAGGTCGTGAGGAGACAAACGAGTTAGGACTAGGTAACTTTATCCGTGATTTGCAGACAAAATATAGCGATATCTGAAAAGAAACTAAAACTACTTACATAGACCAAGTTTACTTACACCTGAAGTCAACAGAAGTAGGGGGTGTCTTGTTGTCCTTGAGCGTGTATATGTCATGATGCAACATGTTGTCTGCTTCTGGTACGCCGCGCCAACAACATCTGGTCCAAACGTCCAGGTCTATTATTGTGATTCTGTGGTTTCTCTTCAACTACTATTTTCTGATTTGATGCTGCTTCTCAATGTCTTGGAGGCCCCAACGGCTATTAATTGCTGATGAAAAATTAATTTGGATATTGCATACAAGCAGTTTTACCGACACTATTCAAAGCATATATCTTAAAGAAATCCCTTTCACTGTTTGGGGAAAAACGTGGAAACAAGTCCCACTATTTGCTAAATAAGTGTGTGAGAATCATAATAAAACTAAAAAATATTAAAGGAACAATTAGGCTCCCAAATGGCCAAATCAATCTTCATAATTTCAAATTTAAGTTAGATGCTTCCATTGATGTTTACAGAAGATGACTTGGGGAGTTCGTGTCAGGTTCTTCGTGTCTTTCTTTAATATGTTAATAAAAAAAATATTAAGTGAAAATATAAAATTTATGACTAATAATAGGCATCAAATAACAAAAGTGCTTGTTTCGTCATGGAGACAGCTCTAACAAGCTTAATATGACAAAATTGAAATTTAAGTATTATTATTATAATTACTGACATAGTATAGTGTTTAAATAATTGTTATTCATAATTGACCTCATGTATAATGAGAATCCAATAATAAAAATAGTTTATAGTCATAATTTTGTGATAAAATATTTATTTTCATTATGTATGTATTAATTGTTGTTAATATTGACAAAATTAAATAATATTCTTGTTATTATTAAGTATGTGATAATTATTATTTTGACACAAAAAAATAAACCTATTTGTTATTGTAATCGTCTTTTTTCTTTTTAATATTGCTATTAACATTTTTTACCTTGTAGTATATAATTCGTGGCAGGATGTAATAAATATGTTTGGATTGAAGTGATTTTTATTTATCATCATTTTAGCAATGTAGGTTATTGAAAGATACCCATTGAAAATACAAATAAGTTAGTCCTAATATTTTTTTCTTTTTTCTTTTTTTTTGCTCTGCATGAAATTCTTTTAATTTTGTAAATTACTCGAGGAAGGTCGACTAATGTGGTGTTACCAGTGAGAGAAGAATGTGCAAATATTTTGCAAAACTAATTTTGAAGCAAACTTTTCAAAAGACTATGAAAATGTCCATGTTCCGGTCAATTTTACTCTCAAAAATTGTTCCCTAGACACCTGAAAAATGTTTGGGAAAGAATTAAAAATGTGTTTTAAGAATAAAAATGAAAATATGTTAAGTAAAAATATGTAAAAAGTCATAAGCCCATTTGGTTTTATTTTCAAATCTCATTTTCACAATTTTTATTATTTGAAAATTCAAATACATCATCTTTTACTCATTTTCTCCTAACATTATTTTTATTTTCATTGTCAAAATACATTTTTCAATAACTTATGTCTCTTATCCCAATAACCTATATATCTTTTCTTTTTATTTTATTATTACTATTTCTCTCCACTTACAACCTAGTAAACTTAATATAATTATTATTTTTCCAGCAACATATCCAAATATAAACTCATTTTCAATCTATTTTATTAACTACCTTTTCAAAATAATAGACACGAAAAATAAAAACTAAAAATGAAACCAAACAGGCCCGATGTATTTCGATTTTTAAATAGTAAAAAATATGAAAAAAGGGTTTGAAAATGAAACCAAATGGGCCCTAAATCCTTAAAATTTGAATACTAATTAAATTCATCTCTAATTTTTATGACATTCCTCAATTTTTTTCTTAATTTATTTTGTATTTTTTTTTTGTTTAATTTTTTTCATTAATATTTTTTTCTAAATTTCTTTATTTCTCTTTTCCATGATTTTTTTGTTCATTTTTTATAAAAGTATGTTCTATATATGTTTGTAAATACTAAACTTTCATATTTCTACTAAATAATAAGATGAAATATTTAAAAATTGTATTTATTTAATTTAATATCCTCTTTCTTCTTTTTTTTTTAAGAGTTTTCAATGTTTCAAAAAATAATAAACTCAATATAATTATACCAAGGAAAATAAAAAAGAACCAATAGAAGCATGGTTCTCATGATAATCATAACTGATGAAGCTAAAAGTCGTTTATAGTGAAAAGGGTGGTGTTTGGAAAAATTTGGCTAGGGAAATCGAATGCTCCAAGTGCTATGCTTCTTGAAGTTTGATATCTGCAACAGTAATACACGTTAAACTAGCCGAAGTGCCCCCAGTGAAGCCACTCCGATACTCAAGTTAGTTCTAATCAAGAGAGCATAATTAAATAGAATATTAAAAACTTATAGTGTATTTAGCATTACATGGAGCGTGGCTGGTTATAAAATATTTATAACCTTCTCCCAATATGTAATATGTCGAAGGTGCTTCTATCAGGTGTAGTGGGCTTAGTCTTTGCCAAGGAATTAATGGTCATTCCAGATCCCGGTACTGCTCCAAGTAGTATCAACTCCTACTTTCTGGGGTGAATAGTATTCTAGGTAGGCACCTCTCTATTAAAGATGGTGACAAGGTTGGTCCCAGAGACTGTACTGGCTGTCACGCACTATTAATGTAGAGGCATGCTGCTTGTCAAAATATTAAATAAGATGAGGGTATAAGTCAGCACTGGTGTGAGCGTCCTGGTCGATCGTAGTGGAAAAGACGAGGTGATCGACTAGAGATATGGTTGAACAGGTCGAAAGGCTTGAAGCCTCCTATCAAATGCAGTTGAGTACAACATGCTCGACCATACGATTGTCGCTAACTAGTCTAGCCCATCTAGGCCCAGAACTAATGTTGGGCTATACATGCTAAGTGAGCCTACTATAGGCCTATTGGACTATCCCATATCATGAGTCCCCACTACTTATGGTTCTGATCGAGCTTGTCGATGAGTAGGGGTAGAGAGTAGATAATTGAATGATGATTATGACAGTTGCCACGATTATGCGCATTCAACCAGGGTTTTGTCAACTCAATTGGGGGTTTTGAATACTCAACTAGTATTTTTGAATTCTCAACTTAGGTTCGTTGTGATTTTTTTGCATTTTATGCACCGGTTACTTCATAAAATACAAAGCGTGAGGGGGTAGGGGGCAATTATTACTGCAACTTGGGTTCGCACCCCTAAATATCTACAAATATGTAGGATAGAGGTATCTATTTGCACTTTTGCTGAAATCATATCTGGTCGAGTTTCTGCTTTCGAAGTTCTCCAAACCTTTCTTGCACTTATAGTTTGCAGGATATCTGTTGTAAGTTGCTTAGCCTATTTGATCTTTTCTTTTTTTTCTTTTGCAAAAATGTCTAGCAGTTCAGATACTCAGGATACTAGGTTCGAAAGTGTAGCATTTCAAGGAGAATCTGGGGTTAGAAATGTATCTAAAACAAATCACAAGAGTAGTTCAGATAGCTCATCGAGCGATAGCTTAAGTTCGAGCAGTTCAAGATAAAAGGGCTGTGTCTGGAGATGAAGCGGGCCTGACTGATTTTCTTGCCTTATGGGATTGATTTTTACATCGGACCACTACACAAAAATAACTTCCCAAAATATCCCTCACCGACCTGGTGTGAGTTACAGAGATGTATCTCATCCCTGAGTTATTGGTGCCGGGGCTTAAGGTAGAAAGCATTGACCTCCTAGGGGATGTGTCTTGGTGTTCGAGAAAGGGTTGAGATATGGTTTTAAGTTTCCTATTGTCCAAGTAATAGTCAACCTCCTTATGGGTCTACAAGTTTGTATAACTCAACTGTTCCTTAACTATTTCACCACCCTTTATAGTTTTGCTATGTTATGTATCTATACAACCAACTTGCCTTCATCGCCAATTTTTCATCCCCTGGTTCTTCGTATGGCCAAGAGTGGAAAAAATATTTTTTTTATGTTCAGAGGCTAGGGGATTTTGCCATTCCAAAGGGTTGGAGGAGGGGACCTATGGAGATGTTAGGAAACCAAACACCTAGTTGGATCAACACCTTTATCAAGGATTTGGTCGAATTCGGGCATATAAAGGCCTTAGTCTTGATCAAAGAAAGGTATTTGGTGTTACCTAGCTTATTGCCAGCCGTACATAACCTGCTTGCGAGCGATTGATTTGGTAGAGATTCTCATTAATTACATTAAGTGTGATTGTTTTCCTTTCTATTCAATTCTGATGCCTATTGTTCTGTCTGTGTTTGTAGATCAATAAGAGATATTGGTCAGAAGTTGAGCTAAAGCTTAAGCCATGGCTTTGAGAAATGAAAAACACCATTAAGAGGTTATGGCCTGATAAGAGGCTCCCACTACAGAGCCAGCTATGAAGCCGGCCATCTCAACATGATCGACGTCTATTCCTATGGTTCCACAAATCAAAAAAGTGCTCAAACCCCAATCAGCTCGATAAGAGAGACCTATGTAAAGTAATCCTACGGGTTGGGGTAAAAGGCTGATGATCTAGCAGGGGGTTTGGTGCCAAAGAGAGCTAGAGGTGACAAGGGAAAATAGAAAATGATGATAGGCTATAACTTGTTTGGAAAATGAGGAAATGAGGTGCTATTTCAACTCCCTCGATTGCCATCCATTTGCTTTGGGTCTGACCCCTATAATAAAGTAATCGATTCAACCTTTATTCTTTAAGAAGAAATTAAGAGTGGCAATGCCCTAAAGTAGATGGCCTTTAGGCTTTTCTTGTCTGATTAGCGCAAACTAATGGGCTTGAGTCTAGTCGAACTTCTCAGGGCACTGGCCTACCACTATAACATGGTTAGTATGAGGTTAACATTCTCTCATTAAATTTTCTTTTTGTAGTTGTACTATAGATTGGCATTTCCATGTGAAAGGTGGGCCAAATAGGCTACAATATCTTCTGTCGATCAGAGCTAGCATTGATGGATTGAGAGGAGCTGCAATAGAAAGAAGATATGGAAACCCTTAAGGTGTAGCTCGAGTTATTGCAACTTTAGGTCGATGAGCTGACAAAACAAGTTGTTGAGCTCAAGGAACAGCTAAACTCTAAAGATTAATAGTTGGTCTACGTACTGGAGGAGAGGAGCTACATGGACTCAATAATCAAAAAGGCTTATTTTGACCTATGGGTAAGATTCAGCTCTAGTTGAGCATAGGGTTATGCAGAAGTAATTGAGGAAGCGCAGCAAGCCTTTAATCGATATCTCCCTATGGTGCAGTGTGAGATAGTGGAATAATTTATCATAAGCTCGACCTTTTAGGATGCGAGCATAATCATGTCATTCAATGATGCTCATAAGGCATTCAACAGGGTTGTGAAGTTGCTTGAGTGCCTGGGTTATGCTTTTTGGCCTGACGATAAAAGCAAAATAAGTTATGTGCTGAATAACAATCTACAGCCTTATCTTGACCCCAAGGAGGATGGGGTTGACCAGACCTGGGAGAAGAAAACTGCAACCTATGTGCCTGATGAGCCTCTAACGGAAGCCTAAAAGAACAAAGCTGAGTTCAACGCGAGGTTGGAGCAGTTGGGTGATGAATTCGCATTTGCGAAGGACCTTGTTATCTAGATTAGGAAAGAACAAGTTGATGTGGTGCAGTACGTGCTGCATTTGACCGACTTTATGAGCGATGTTGCAAGGCCTTCTCAACCACCTTGAGCTGTTTTACCTCTTGCTTGTGCACTATCAGAGCCTAACTCAAACTGGCTAGAGGGCAACCTAGCAGGGTCTAGCTAGCACTGGCATAGAAGCTTGTTCCTGCCTTGGTTTTTACTATTTTTTGTTCTATCTGTTGGTTTTTTTTTTAATTTTGTGTAGAATGGTAACCAACTTCTTAATGAATGAAGGTTGTTTTTCATATCAGCTTTGTCGAATTAAAGAAATCTCTTGAACTTTGTGAAGTGCAACTTTATTATCGCAGTAGTATGGGGAATGTCTAATAAAATAGTTGGTTATCACAATCACAATGTTGATTTTGTTTAATGTTAACTGACGCATGGTTTCTAAAGCATGCTTAGTAATTTATCTTCATGATTGTGTCATCGATTCTCATTATTATAGGGTCAACTTATTAATCAACTACTTGGTTGGTTATTTGATTTAGGCATAAAAGCCTAAAGTTTGCAACTTATAGCTATTTGGGATTGACGTCATGGTCGATTTAAATTTTTGGAAATTAATTTAGTGGCGTGAGACTACAGGGTCAATGCGAGACTAACAACAAGATTGCTCATTCGTCGACTACAAGGTCGACTATATACTTGAGTGACATCATGGGGCTGTTTATTCATTGACTACGAGGCAACTTTAATCTTAAATGGCAGTGAGGGGCTACTTATTCATCGACTGTGGGGTCGATAAATACCAGTGTATGGTTCTTCCTATTTCGAGTCGAGCTTCCTAACATTTTTGGAGACTTCTACCTTATTGAGAATGAGGTCTCTAACCTTAAAATGGCATGTCTTAACCATTTTGTTATAGTTTTTGGCCATCCTCGACCTATAGCACTGTATTATGTGATAAGCTTCTTACCTACGCTTGTCGATTGTCTTAAGGTTGAGTTTTCTCTCTGATATATTTTTGAGTGGATGGAAGTGAATGACTCGAGTTGTGTGTTGAATGAGCTCCAAGGGGATGACTACTTTAGATCCATAGATGAGATTATAAGGGCTATGACTTGTGGCTATTCGGGAGGTTGTCCTATATGCCCATAGCACGCTGGGGAGGTCATCTACCCAGTTCGAGCTAGTATCCTATATCTTAGCTTTCAAATGGTCAAGAATCATTTTATGGTCACCTTTGTCTGGTTGTTCGATTGAGGATTGCCCATTGAAGTGAAGTATTGTCCAATCCTCAAGGTCTCAAACCAATCTCTAGTACTCTTACTTTAGAATTGAGTGTTGTTACCTTGGGCAAACCAAAATGGCAGATGATGTTCTTCCAGATGAAACTCTTAATGGCTGCATTTGTTATCTTGGGAATAGCCTCAGCTTTGACCCATTTGGTAAAGTACTCAACTGTGATGATTATGAATTTTTGCTGTCCAGTTGACCTTGGCAGTGAGCCCAAAATGTTGAGGCCCCACTGGTCGAAAGGTTATGAAATTTGGACATTGATCATTAGCATTATGGGTTGGTGTGGTAAATTTGAATAGATATGGCATGACATACATTTTTTTTCAAAATCTATTGACTCTTTCAATAATGTCACCCAAAAGTATCTGAAGTACTTCTCTCGATTTGGGTTTAGCAAGCATGAGGGGTAAGGACAAATACTGTTTCAGCTCGACCAGTGCCCAATCACATTATTCACTCCACTGAAAACCTAATTTCTTTGTGTTTCTCAAAATCTTGAAGAAAGATAAACTCTCGTTTGCCAATCTTGCAATGAATCTACCTAAAGTAATAATCTTTCTGACCAACCTCTAAACATTTCTAACTATTCATGGAGGAGTGATGCCGAGAATGGCTTGAATTTTCTATGGGTTTACCTCAATACCTCGTTAACTAACCATGTAATCCAAGAATTTACCTCCACAGATCCTGAATATACATTTGTTCAGATTCAACTTTAGACCAAAAGCTCTCAGAATTGCAAAAGTATGAACGAGATCGAACAAGTGGTCTTGAGCCTTTTCTATCTTCACAATCATATCATTGACGTACACCTCCATCGACTTCCCAATTTCATCTTTGAACATAAAATTGACCAACCTTTGGTAAGTTGCTCCAGCATTTTTCAATCCAAAAGACATGACCAAAAAGCAATAGACCTCATTGGGAACAACAGATGAATTTTTATCCCTATCCTCGAGAGCCATAAGAATTTGATGGTAACCTTAAAATGCATCCATCATGCTTAACAACTCACAACTAGGAGTTGAATCAACTGATAAATCTATTTGAGGCAGAGGGTAAGGATCTTTAAGCCATGCTTTATTTAAATCGATAAAATTGTTACACATTCACCACTGTCCTTATTCTTTGGGATGAGTATAACATTACAAAGCTAAGAAAGATATTGAATTTCTATAATATAACCTATATTTAGTAGTTTTCTAACCTTTTCCTCGATGATCTGACTCTTTTCAACATTAAATGTCCTTATCTTTTATCTGACCGATTTGTATCAGTGGTCGACATTAAGGTGGTGCACAATTACATTGGGGTCGATTCCCTGGAGGTTGAATGCTTTCCATGCAAAGACGTCAATATTCCTCCTTAGGAAGTCCACCATAAGATATTTCAGATGGGGCCCACGTCTGTCTTAATGTGGGTTATCTTGTCGGGGTTTTTTTGTTCAAGTTTGATGGTTTTAAATTTCTTGATGGGCTCTACCCTAGTGTTTTCTAACTTTCTCTTCTTGTTAGCTTGGGACTCCTTGGGTTCTGCTATAGAAGCATCCTTGAAGGCCTTCAATTGTAGTTGAGTCTTCTGCTCGCTCGACTCAACTGAAATGTTATAATATCTCCAAGCCTCCTTCATATTGCACAGCAGCTCTCTTATGCTCGCTGGGGTTAGAAATTTGATCTTCATGTGGTAGGTTGACATAATGGCACGAAAGTCATTGAGAGTTGGTCAACCTATTTTGACATTGTAAGCAAATGGGGCATTTACCACCAGATAGTTCACCATCAAAGTTCTTCTTTAGGGAGCCTCCCCAAATGATGTCAACAAGTCGATGGATCATTCTGGAATGATCTCTGACTAGTGAGGTTCACATAAGTTCAAATTTCAACTGGTCCATATTCATTCTTTTCAAGGTAGAGAGGATAATGATATTGGCTGAGCTACTATTATCGATTAGAACCTTGCGTACTTCATAGTTGGCAATCTCAATAGAGACTACCATATGACAATCTACTTTATGGTTAATATTCCTACCCTCAAAGTGGGCCAAGTCGTTGTCAGTGAATGAGATAAGCTCTGAGCTTGTTGATACATGGAATGCTATTTCGACAGGCAAGGATTTAGTCGACTCCAGCCTCCTCTAAGTTTTCCTTTGGGCAGATTTTGAGTCCCTCTAGTGGGACTCTTGCAATCATGTCGAGTGGGTGATCTTCATAGGTAGGTTTTTTCCTTTGTCCTCTCTTCTAGGGCTAACCAATCTTCCTCTATAAGAAGTCTGATCAGTTTTGCCCCCTTCGACCTGGATGTCCACATTTATATATTTCTTGAGATGGCCCTGTCTGATTAGCCTCTCAATCTCATCCAGGAGGTTGAAGCATTCATCTATGTCATGCCCCTTCTATTTGTGGAAGTGGCATTATTTCTTGAATTTTTTTGATTACCTTAGTCTCCATTAGTTTTCTCAATTTTTTGAGAAGATTATCATGTTGAATGGCATACAAAACCTCTCTCCTAGGGATAATCAGGGGTGTATAGTCGTGAAAATATTTTGTTGGAGATTGACCTCTTTTGATGTTCTTTTGGTCTTCTCTCTCTTTCTTCTTCTTATCAACCTCGGAGGATCCAAACTTGAGCTTGTTCATCTCCTCTTAGGTCATGTATCTTTTAGCTAGGTCAAGCAGCTCCTCCATCGACTTAGGTCATTCACTCACCAACGCA
>JACGDI010005624.1:73318-131784 GCA_014898725.1 Jacaranda copaia | reverse complement strand
GGGCTCGATTAAGTCAAACGTGATCAACTGAGTTGGCTATCTTCTCCTTTAACTTTGATTACCTCCCTTTCTCTTAGGGGTGTCTGGGATTGCTTTGTACTGGGTTGGTGGCCACCTAGACTCCTAGCGGCCACAACTATCCTTGGGGGACTTGTCTTTTGATGGAGGTGGTTGCAGGGTGGTACGGCCAGTCGGGGCTAGCACAATGGTGTGCATATTTAGGGCAACAAATAGTTGAGCTGAGATTTGAGTAAAGATTTGCTCACTTATCAACTACATTAACTAAAGTATAGTTAATATCACAACTTGTTCTTGAGGGGCGCTGAGGCTTGAAGCGTGTGCACCTTGCTAGGGCAGAGGGGGAGGTGGAGATGTGGACCACTTATTTTCTTCTCTTTCTGATGTGGCTCTATGTGTGTTTACCATTTTTCATTGCAATCTCAAGTATTTCCCACAGACAGCGCCAAAATGATGAGGTTGAAAGTCATTTATAGTATAAAGGGTGGTATTTGAGCCAATTCAACCTGGGAGGTCGAATGATCCAAGTGCTATGCTTCTTGAGGTCTGACATTTGCAACAACAACACACGTTAAGTTAGTTGAGGTACCCCTAGTGAAGGCACTCCAATGCATAAGTTAGTTCTGATCGAAAGAGGATAATTGAACAGAATATTAAAAGCTTATAGTGAAGTTGCATTACCTGGAGCTTAGTTGGTTATGAGGTATTTATAGCCTTCTCGCGGTACGTAATATGCTAAAGATGCCTCTATTAGGTGTAGTGGGCTTTAGGCCTTGCTAGGGGGTTAATGGTCATTCCAAATCCCAGTACTATTTTAGATGGCATCACTCTTGCTTTCCAGGGTGAATAGTACTTTAGATAGGTATCTCTCTGACAAAGATGGTGATATGGTTGGTGGCAGAGACTGTACCAACTATCACGCGCCATTAATGCTGAGGTGTGCTACTTGTCAGAACATTAAATGTGGCAAGGGTATAAGTTAGCACCGACATGAGCGTCCTGATCGATCATAGTCAAATAGATAGGGTGGTTGACTAGAGATATGGTTGAATAGGTTGAAAGGCTTGAAGCCTCCTGTCGAATATGGTTGAATCCAGCATGCTCGACCATACGGTTGCCGTCAACTGGTCTAGCTCATCTAGACCCCAAACTAATGGTGGGTCGTGCATGCTAAGTGGGTCTACTATGGGCCTATTGGTTATCCCACATCAATAACCATTTTATGTATTTTATATTTTAAAGCACTTAGAAATTTTTAATAAAATTATAAAAAATATGTAAAAATATTATTTGGGTTTGTATTATATATTTAGTATAATTTTAAGTACTATAAATTAACACAATAAATTAAATATGCTTTTGTAATAGATAATGTTGCGTAAAAGTTCCATTCAACTAGGTAAATTATGTATATATTGAAAACATATTATGCAACATAATGAAAGTAAAAGTTACATAAAAAAAAAGTTACATGCAGCATGATAAAAATTAATTATCAAAATCCATATAAATATTTAATTGTTAATAGAATTTTCATATATAAAAATTAGAAAACATATCTAAAATTAAATTTTAATTGAATGAAATTGAAAATAAATTAAAATAATTAATATAACTATAATTATTTAATATGATTTATTTATCAATCAAAAAAATAAATAAGTAAAATAACTCATTAAAAAAGCCAAAAATATTTGCATTTTGTTCGTCCTCCCCCCTTGGCGTTGCCGCCGCTGCCTTCCCTCCACACACACACCCATTAGATCTTTAATGTATTATTCATCAAATATGAGGTTACAAAAATACCTTTAAACTATTTTATAATATATTTCATAGTATAAAGTTCTAATGATGATACTATTTACCATAATAAATTTAGATATATTCTAATATTAATAACATTTCTTAAATATTTAATATTTTTTAAATCCAAACTTTTAAACAAAATAACATTAAAATAAATAATATATTTAAAATAGTTAAATTAAATTTAGTTATTAATTAATAAAAAATTAAAAGATTAAAAAAATTAAAATACATCAACTTAGACAATTTAAGTTTAATAATTTTAAAATAAATAATAAATATGTTTTAAACAATTCTATTAAATTTCATCACATTTATTTCTTAATTAAGCAATAAAATAAATCAAATAGTAAAAGAAGTTTAATATATTATCTTATTTTAACTTACATATCAACTTAATTTTAATTAAAATTTAATTAAATATAAAAACTCAAAAACAAAAAAATAAAATCCTAATTCCTCTGCCACCCCTTGCTACCTCCCATCCCTTGTCTTTGCAAATCCACCAACCCCACCCCAAACCACCTCATCGGCCATGGTTGGCGGCCATGACCGATAGTCGTGATCATGGTAGGATTATGGTAGACCTAACCTACATGACAAAATGATAGAATCTAACCATGGCCACTGCTATGAGCAATGATTGTACTTGACCATGGTTAGCCACCATGGCCAACCAATGGCCAACAGCCACATTGGCCATGGCAAGTCTGTGCATCCAAGCAACTAGCCATAACTTACCACTAAGCCATGGTAAGCATACAAGATCACCTAATTAGGCGGCTTGCCATGGTCTGCCGCTAGCTCATGGCTGCCATGGCCATGGCAACACTACAAAAAAAAAATGACTTTAGTGACCAAATTCTTAGTGACCATGATAAAATGGTTGCTAAAGATAGTTTTAGTAGCCAAAAGTAATTTGGTTGCTAAAATCAAGTTATACAAATACTTTTGCAACCAACCAATATTTTGTAGCTGTAAATGATCACTATAATTTGACTAACCTTAGCTAGTGGTATAGCGATCAAAATTGTGATTTTTAGGGAGAATTTTTGTGGTTGCTAAATATGAATATTAATTGCTTCCAATTTAACAATGAAATATTTTATCAAATCCTTCACCCATTGGAAGAATTTGGGAAATTATATTTCCTAGTGAGAATCAAGACTCTAAAGACTTACAAGTAGACCCCCATGATCAAGTGCCATCCACAAACAATCTAAGGATAAGCAACACTTGCTAATTGCATCATATGCAACTCTTAATAGATTTTGCCTCACTTTTCATGTAGACCCATGACTTGTGTGACATCTACAGTACTAAGTGTTAAGTTAAACATACCAATCAAACATTGATCAATACCGCTCCATAACATCCCCTGTGACTAAGTGCATCACACAAATTCAATAGCATCGGCATAGCATATACTATTGGTAAAAGGCATGGATTAATTAAAACTCCTTTTAATTTATATCCATTTTGACATAATATTTAGAAAAAAAACACTTAGACATTCTAAGCGAGGGGATTTCAATCTTGCTTACCAAGTTCTCACCAATTTTGTCTTCTTATTTAAGTTTTCTATATCTTAATCCATGCATCACATACATCAATAGGATATGGAACGTATAAAAAAGTAAATATGTTTAGCATGCTTCTAGGGTGGGATGAACATTAGCTTAACTAAGTATGTACTTAGAGTTGTAGGTGTATCATTTAATTGATTTTAAGTGGTTTGATTAAACTAAACTATTACATGAGTGTATCCCCATACATTCATACATCTTCAAGCCTCCTTAAATCTTATTTACTCCTTGCAACTTTTACACAAGAAAGAAAACTTCACTCCTAGTGATTCTAGTCTTATAATTTTTACAAGATAGAATAAGAGGCATGCAAGCCTCATTTAATAGAACCCATTTCAACAAGTTGAAATAAATAAAATCAATGTTAAAGACTCATGATCATCCCCATTCATTCAACAATTAAATGAACAATAAATTAACCAAGAATTGACATTCAATTCCAAGAATTAAATGGTTATCATATAAATAATTAATTGGCCAAGCAAAAATAAGCATAACATTTATGCATCCAGTGTTTGCAACAATTGAAGATTAAGTTTAACAAGATTTAAGATAGCATTAATATATCAAACATAGTTTTGAGAGCTTACACAGCACTTGTGCATCCATTATGTGTGAAACAATACAATTTTGGTCACAAAAGGGAGTAAAATCAAGCCAAGATCTAGACTATCCTATTGCCCACCTAGGTTGGGCGCACAACCATGCAGTAGGTACACATAAAGCCCATCCACTGCTGGCCTCATGGGTGTTGGCAACTTTTGCACTATTTTTCTCAACCTTTTGCGCAACTTTTAGAACAAATTCTAAACATTATTTTCACAAAATATAGATGCAATTTCATATCGAAAATAGTTTATAAACCTAAAAAAATAAGAGCTCAAACATGCTTCAAAATTAAATTAAAGTGAGAATCACATTCTCCCAAAAATCTCCAATTATATCCAATCCAATTGGATACAAAAATGACCAAAACAAATTAAGGCCAAACAAAACAAGCTATATTAACATATAACATAACCCAATGCCAAATCAATATATAACACTAGCTAATCATGAATCAAATTACACTAACATATGAATTAACAATGAAAACACATATTAGCATAATTTCTGTTCATCATCAAAGGAGCCACAAGCATCATCATCCAAACACTCCAACCTATGATTTAAATCAAGTGTTTGAAGATCTAGATCACTTCATCATATGAATCAATCAAAAGAAAATCCAAATTATTGCATGAAATTAGGCCCGATACCACTTGAAAGAGGTGTAATGCTAAGGATCCAATTTAAAACATTTAAAAATTGAAATCTAACTTAGATGACACCAATCCAATGATCAAAATCATTCCTATATAATGGATTAAGGATAGATTGTTACCTTTCAAGAAAAATCCAACCAAACACTAGAAGTAGAGCTTTCGTTTCCGAAGGCAAACTGCTTCTGATGCAGCAAAGTGTAACCAACTTTTGATTGGGCAAATCACCTCGGATTCAAGCCAAATATGGACCACAATTTCACCAACGTGATGGAAAATGTACATTAAAAATTTCAGCACAAAAATAATTCGAAAAAACCTCAAAAAAATATAGAAACACACTGCTCAAACAAAGGATAACCAAAGAAAGTAATCTGAAATTCGTCTTGCCTCTAATGCCAAAGTCCACACACCAATTGGCAATCATTTTCTCCTCAATTTAACTAGAAAACGCAAGGAGAAAAAGATCTGGTGGGAGGCAAAAAATGGTGAGGGAGGTGAATAAGAGAGTGAAGCCTCAACACATGAGAGAATAACTTTTGGAGGGAATTTTAGATCTAATTTTTAGATGCACAAAATGTGTGAATAATCTTAGTGCTGGCCGCTTCGTATTCCATATCAATATATTGAGAGGAGATGGTATGATGCCAATGTGGCATCACACCCTCCTAAAGGTGGGGGTCCCACCTAAGCATGCCAACTGACAAATATCTGGCAAGTTACATGTTAATTTGTGTTAAATTTGAATTTAATTTGTAATCATATTTCATCTCATGAAATGTCTACCTAATTAAATTCTAATTAAGCACCAAATAAACATTTCATTTGAATTCTCCCTCCAAAATTAATTCTTCATTTTAATTAAATTAAATACTTTAATTTAATTAAATTTTGACTTAACCTTTAAGTCAACTAACTTAATTCTTTAAGTTAGATTTTGTTATCTTAACACCTTAAATTAACTTGACCAATTAATAGTCATGAGGCACCAAATTAAATTAACACTTAATTTAATTGGTCTTAGTTTAACTTCTTAAATTGATTAGATCAATTTAACAATTAAATTTATCAAGCTAAGATGACTAAAAATTGTGTCAACCGATTCCCTCAATTTTCAGCTATCTATGAATTTTTCTAACCCTTAGAAAATTCCCTCGATATCTAGGATTTCTGATTGAATTTTGTGTGTGACCCATTGGATTCTACTGCTTATTGGACATAGGCTCATAACCTTTGTGACTATAGAATATCATATATTCATGTTAGTTTAAAGTCCGTTAAACTAACCAACTCAATTTAATTAATTTCTATTAATTGAAGAGTACCCAATCTCCATGGTCGATGTCCAACATCAAGTCCATGGAGCCCAACAATTAGCCAAATGATACTTTTGGTGACCTATTGTAGCTCTACACGTACCTTGCAAATACACTCTTTCCGTCTTCTATCTCTATGAAAGAAGCCTAGGGCAAGATATTTACTAGCTCTCTAATAGCCTTGATACTATACATCTATTCTTAATGTTGTATTCCAATTTGTGACCTTATCATTGAAAATCTCCTTTTCAAAATTGTCACACTGCCTTGGCCAAGGACTCTTAGGAATTGATCACCATAGAATGCATAGGAGATGCACTCACCCTTCACAAAGATAAGGAGTTAAATCCCATCTTGGTTTTGATAAACCTCCATGTCTAAGTAGCTTATGCCCAATCACCACCAAAATGCCAGCTAAGTGGCTAAGATGAAGTTAAAGCATGAAGACCTAAACACAAGGTTACAATAGATCCTCATGTCAAAGGACTAATTATATGTGCTAGCATAAGTTGGAGAACTAGTCACTATCGACTTGCCACTATGGCTATCTAGTGGATTCTTTATACGGGTCTTAGTACCTTGTTCTTTAACAAGCACTTACTAACATGCATCTATATCTCATATGGTTTGCTCATGAAATAGAGCAACATCCAACCCTTAGATTATGTATCGTTAGTGCACGTCTGTTTGAATCTTAGATGCGTTATCTCATTAAATTCTATTACTTGGGATATTTAAGAATACGACCATGTAAGACTTATTCCATGATCATCACCCAGTACATGACCAAGTCTCATAGTCTTGTGTGATCTAGGGACTTCAATCATATGCCAGTGAAGCAATAAAAACATAAGATAAAGATGGTCATTTTTAAGAAATATCATTCAATCAAGATTGTATCACAAGTGAAATAGTTTTAATGTCAATCTAGTTGGTTTGATAAAAACATAAGATGAAGATGGCCATTTATAAGAAATATCATTCAATCAAGATTATATCACAAGTGGAATAGTTTTAATGCCAATCCAATTGGTTTGTGGGGCACCATTCCAACACCAACATCAATTGTTTCCTCTCCTATTAAGCTTGTTATTTGTCTAGTTCTAGGTCATTTTTTCAATCTCTAATGCTACTCTAGCTTTCCTTAAGATGTTAGTATAAGACTCCTTGGCTATTCTTTGATGTTTAATTGCTTCTCATGGACTATATAAGGTATGAAACTTTATTTTCATGTGATACATGGATAATATCATATAGGAGTTATTCAAATTGAGGTAGCCTACGATGATATTGTATACTAATGGGGCTTTCACCATAAGAAATTTGACCATCTTGGTCATCTGCTTTGGGATATGCCCAAGGACAATGACAAGGAGATTTTCCCATGGCCTCCATAGTTTTGCTACTAAATGCTATGAGGGGGGATTGATTTTATGGAGTTTAGCATTGTCTACACCTAATAATAAAATGGCGCTGTAGTAAATAATATCCAATAAGCTTCTACTGTCCACCAATGTCTTCATTTCTCAAAATTTAGGTAGATTTTAGTTACTAGTGCTTCATTATATGCTATTCTTTCTGCTTCAAAGTCTTTATCCCCAAAAGAAGTGTTGTTGTATAGGGAAAACTTCATAAGAACAATAAGTCACCTCCAAGGGTTATTCCCATAATAAGTTGGCTAGGGATTTCCAAGCATACTAAATTGCCTTTTGCTAAACCTCCAAAAATTACTAAAATGACATTAATTGTGTGGTTGCGAGTCTTTAAATTCTATTTAGAGCATTTAGGGGATAGATGATGAGTTTTTCTTGCCTTGTGTCATAGTGACCTACTGGGACCATCTTAACGCATGACTATGAATTTCTTTAAATGTCCTCATTGGACTGGTTTCTTTATCTCGTCTTTCAATTGGTGGCAATCTTCAGTCATGTGCTCTTAGTCATGGTAGAAGCAATAGTGCTTCTCTAATTTTAGTCTCTTGTAGTTGTCCACCATTTTTCTTGGCCTATTAACTAGGCACTGTTGCTTGATGTGTTGGAAGGGCTATATTTGGTGAACTTTATATTGAGGAAACATGTCTATGTTTGTCTATTTTCTTCCCTAAAGTTGATCCCCCTCCTACATTTCTTATTTAGGTTTATCTGTTGGGATCATCGTCTCCTCAGTGTGGACATACTTCTCAGCTTAGATAGTAGTTCCTCCAACATTGCTAGTGGTGTCCTAACAATAGATTCCCTAAACCTTTGATAGCATAGATTCTAATAGATAATGCTAAGTAAGATTTCTTAATTGAGATAACGATCTCATGGATAGCTTGGAAAAAATGGTTTACATACTCCCTCTAGCCTTCTTTCTGCTTTCATTTAATGGAAAATAGGTATGCTATGGTCTTTTGGTATATCCTATAGATGAAGTTGTACAAGAATCTATCACACCCGAAACTCAAAACATAACAAGTAATGCTGCAAAACTTAAAGAACTCAAAAACACTAAATTACATCAGAACATACTAAAATGTGTATGATATTATTACTAAATTGCAAAGTATCAAAGTGGAAAATAATTCAAATTCTATCACTTAGAAATGAAAAACCTATGTTTGTAAATTAATCCTGATTATTTCAATTCTTAGAACATTATCTTAAACAATAATAAAAATTCAAAGCAATAACTTATACTTTGATAGAAACTAGAAGACATCTAAATTTCTTCTCACCAATCCTGAAATAGGTAGTCCTCTTCATTCTCAACTAAGTCCTCGGCAAAAATAATTTTAAAATGGTATGACTAATAAATTACTTGGCCAATAAATAGTTTGTTGATCTTCTACTTTAAGCAAGTTACATATCTAATACATAAAAAAGTGATATAAGAAAAGTCATGCTCTTTTGGAAGTAAAATAAAACAGCCAAGTTTCAACAGTAAAATAGTTTGGAAAAAACATACATATACCATGTGATAACTTTTTATGTTAAATAAACCTATAATTAGAAAATCATATTTATCAAGAAAATTTCAAAAATATATTTTAACAATAATTAGGAATTGAATTTGGGTAATCAAAAAGTCATATTCATCATCATATCTTAGAGACTTCCAAAACATGAAATATATAAAACAATTATCATAAAATTATATTTATCAAAATATTTTTAGGGAACATACTTTTAGAACTTTTGGTACTTATCACATTATTACAATTCATCACTTATCTATGATCATGAATTTTTGGAATTTCAATTAACTAACTTCATCAACATCTTAATTACAATCCCATTAAGTGGGTCCTTGATACTACTACTATTATTCGTTGGAGAGCTAAAACTACAAACCCCTTAAGTGGTTCTAAGGACTATCATTATTACTCATAAGAGGGCTTTAGTTGCATCCCTATTAATTGGGTTTAAACACTACAATTATTACTCATATGAGAGTCTTAACTACAATCTTATTAAGTTTAATAATTTTACTACTGGAATTCCATAGGACAATTTTGGAGTTTGTTCCAACACTTGTTTTTAATCATTCAAAGCATAGTCTTTAATCAAATTATTTTAACAAGAAATAATTTATTCTTTTTATAAAAATGGGGATCATATACCATGCTTTACTTAATAGAAAATCTGGCTATAACATGCTTGAAATCCTATTTTACAAACAAAATTATTTAAGTAAAAAATATCTATACATTTTTGGAAAAATGTTTACGAAATCATAGAAGGAAGAAACCACTTACAAACTAACAATTTTTCTTTTTTTTTTTTTCTGGAAAAGTATTTTCAAACAATAGAACGAAGAAAACCACTAACTTTACTTATTAGAAATTTTAATAAACCATGCTCAAATCATTTTTTTATACAATTAAATCATTTCAATAGGAAAATATTTATATACCTTTTTGAAACCATTTTACAAAAACACAAAAAGAAGCAACAATTAACCAACGTCATATTTTCTTTCGCTTAATTTATGAATTGGTTTGGATTATCTATATACTATACAAAAATAAATCATATTAAATTAGGATCTTAAATATACCTAGACAAATCATAATATAATATAATACAATTGATCAAAGGTTTGATCTCACATCAAGAATGTGAACTATTAATCCTTAGCTCTTCACCTTACTCTTCGTGATTGATGATGATAAGATCTATTTGGTAGTAATTTAGGCTTCAGTCTAATGCAATTAACTAAAAGGGAGATTGTAAAGAAGCATAAGGATATAGTCAAGTTGAGTCCTACAATTAATAACACACATTAGGCTAGCTAAGACACCTTTGGCTATGGCACTCAATGCTCAAGTCAGTACTTAATCGACCAAATAATAAAGCAGCAGAGTGAGGGCCTTAATAATAATGAGCATCCTTTGCTGAAAGGTGGCAGTACGGTATTTATAGGCTCTCTTGGGTGGTTGATACGTCAATGATGTTGTTGCTTATGTAAAAGAGACTTTATCTTTAGTTGAGGAGCTTTAGGTCTTCTCTCTTCTATATATTATTTTAGGTGGCACCTTTTCTTAATTTTCAAGATATGGTGGTACAATAGAGGCGTACAACACTCTAGTTCTACAATATAGTAGTACAGGAGGTGGCATATATTATTAATGCGAAGACACGCTATCTACCAGAGCATTTAATGTGATAGAGAAATGGTAGTGGTATATTTAATGCAACTATGACTGATGGCATAAGACTGCTCTATGCTACTTCGATCAACCTCCTAAGGTTGAGATGTTTCCTTATTTGTCAATCATTTGTCCATACTCTAGTGGAGGTAATAAAGCTTTATTGGATTGTAACGTCTCTCTAATTGAGGGCTGAATGGTCATTCTCAAACTGATCAACCATATTTTGGTCATTTATGCAAGGCGTCGATGCTCGTGCTATGAAATGGTTAAATAAGGACTTGGGCATGGTTGATCGCCTAATTGACTGCTGAGGGATTGGGCCTGATAACCCATTAGGTTATTTATATCCTGTTATCTATCTGGTTGAGTGTTTGTAGATTGGGTTTATTGGGCATCTCATATCATGAGTTCCCCCAACGTTTGAGTCCTGATCAAGTTGGTCAATAAAAAGGAATGGCGAGTAGATGACCAGAAAAATTGGATTAAGTTGATATTTAAATTTTAAAAATTGACTAAGGTCTGAGCACATCTAATGCATCAGTTACATTATACAGCGTGCCTCGATGACTGGCGGTTATGTAAATAATAGATGATAACTGGTTGATTTAGCCAGCTGAGTTACTCGCTAGCCTGGGCCCATAAATAGTCATGGTGAAAAAAATTTCATTTACACATTTACAGCATCCTAAAAGGTCGCATTTGGCACTTTACTACAATTTTTGCTAGTCAAGTTTACTTTAATCTTGCTAACCATGTAAGTCTTCTACGATCTTGAGCAAATTTATTCTTCTTTATTTTGACTATTTTTCTTATAGTAAATATGTTGAGAGTGTTTGTGAAAGATAGTAGTAAAGGGAATGACAGTAAGGAGACTAAGCCAAATGTGGTTTCAACTAGGAATGTAGATAACTTGACTAGCAAAACTAGTGAATCTTGTGGTGACAACTTAATTTCTTCTAACAATTCAAGTGACACTCATGTCGATGATGGGGATAATGATAAGCCAAGTTAAGCTCCCATGTCTCACGGTAGATTATTCACCCCTGACCACTATAGTGAAATTGTTTCTGAGATCAAAGATAAGGATTTAAAGTTGATTAGATAATTATTTCTTGTTCTAAGTTAGAGTTTATCGTCCCTAGGCCTAGTGATAGGATACATCAACCTCCGAGTGGTTGCCTGACTATTTTCAAGGATGTCCTTAAGTGTGGGCTTAGATTTCCTTTAGCATAAGTTGTAGTTGACATGCTAGCAAGTCTCTAGGTCTACACAACCTAGTTATTTCCCAACTGTTTCCCAATTCTTTATAGCTTCATCTTTTTAATGGCCATACATGACTAATCCTCTTCTTTGCCAATTTTTCTAACCTCCTCCACCTACCAATATCTCAGAAGTTGGGTAGCACTAAGGAGTCAAGTTTTTATTACCACAAAACCTACCTTAATCTAAAGTTCTTAGTGAACCCCTCACTTTCTCATAGCTAAGCATGGAAAAAATGGGTATTTTTTCATTTGAACTTTAAGTGTGGTTGGGTTTAATATACCTAAGGAATGGTTGAGAGGGCACATTGAGATGTCAAAAAATAAGAACCTTTCTTAGCTTAACACCTTAATTCGAAACTTAGTTCAATTTGGGCAAATGAAGGTATTGGAGTATATTGAGGAGTGAAATTTGGTATTAATAGGCTTGTTGCCTACTCAGTTAGATTTGCTAGATGACGCACAACTAAGCACATATCTCGGTTTGATTTTTTTTAATATTTTATTTTATGTTTTATAGTGGATAGTGATATATGTTTTTCTTTGCATAGCTTCAGATTGAGAAGAAATTATGAACTACACAAGCTAGCAAGTGATGGCTAGGCAGTAGAGTATGCAAGAGTGCTGCTAAGCATTTGCTCATTGGGAAGTTGGCTCTTTCAATGCTCTACAATAATAGGTACTGCCGTCTACTTACTGACCCACATAACTAGCTCTCATCAAGATAGGAAATCTTATATATCGACAAAAGAGGTCGATTGTCGAGCAACATGCTCCTCATTAAAAGAAGATTATAGTTGAGAAAGAAAAAGGAAAAGCTATCGAGCATTTGTTCATTAGACCCTGACCAAGCGACGATTTATTCTCACTACCCAACTTTTTTTCTCTAAGATTCGAGACGGACATCCTAGTTCATAGCATTAATGATAGGAGTAGGGTGGGGTTGACTGGAGCTGGTTTCTTAAAAGTAATGATGGTTAGACTTTTTATTCTAACCCGAAAAAGATATTAGAGGTAAGCCAATTGAAAGCCTTGAAGTTGTTTGCTTATCAGGTGAATATAGTAAGTGTCTACTCGAGTTTTACTTGCTTTATCTAGGTTTACATTTAAAATTTTCAACCATACTTGCTCTTATTGCAAGTTAGCCAAATGGGCTACTATTTCTATTGAAAGGCTACGCTAACCATCGAAGATTGGGAAAAGCTCTAAAAGGAGCAAGAAAATGCTAAGATGGCCAAGACTCAACTCAATTTAATGCAATTCAAAATTAACTAGTTGGCCTAATAAGTTAAAGAGAAAGATGCACAACTATTAGCTGTTGTGATAGAGAAGATTAATGTGGAAGAGTTTATGTAGAAAGCCAGAGGCCAAAACTCAAATAATGCTAGTCAATTACATGGATATAATAGCATAACTCGATAAGCTCAAGATGAATTTTTCAAGACCTTGTCGAGTAAACGAAATGAGGTAATTTAGCAATTTATACTGTGTTCTGCATTTTAATATGCCAATGTTGTCTTATAGTCAATGATACGAAAAAAGTTTTTGATAAAGCTATGAAGTAGCTTGAGTTCTTGGGCTATCAATTTTGATCAAAGGACAAAGCACACCTCACTGCACTGTAAAAAGAATAGCTCGAGGACTATCTTGACCCCCTATTTGTTAATGAGAACGCACTTGTGGCGAAGGAGTTTAGCTTCGTGAATAAATTCGTGTTTAACATTAAGGATGGAAAAATTGATGTTGTCATTTATTTTTCTCCCGTTGACTGCACATTTTTTATAGAGGAGTAGCTTCTTCTCAACCTACGATTGCCATTTAACCAACGGTCGAGTAGGAAGTCGAAAACCCCGCTATCTTATAGTGATAAGTTCAACTACATTATTGATGAGATAGTGGCAGCTTAAAGTGGTGGAGAAAGAAAAGGAGCTAGGTCAAGTGAGATTGCAGCAATTTTTGTTTTTGTTGAAGTTAATGTTTCCTTGCGAGATGCTTTGATCAACTATATAAACAACTTCTATGATGTAATCATGTATCTTTATATTTTATTATATAATATCAACTTTTTGGTCATTCGTTTTTGTCAAATTGCTCCCTCTTCCCTTTTTAGCAAATTATTTCTTTCAAACTGATTGCATCAATTAGTGAAAAAATAAATCTTTCTTCCATGTAACTAGTCAAATAGTGTAATCTTTTAATAAAGGAATAGATAATGCTTTATTGGTTTAGAACCAAGTTAGTGGTCAATTATGAGATCGACTTGTAAAGAATAATTGAATAGATCTAAGGATATCTACATCGTCTTGATCCATTTACAATTAGTTTTGAAATAGTCTTTACAGTCTATTACTGGGTCAACTTAAGATATACTTTTCTTGATTACATAATATGTTTAGTGTAGTAGTCAATCGTGGCTCAAATTTATTAAATTAACTTTAAGTTCTTGTTTAATCTTTGCGTCATAATACGTATATTCATGGGCCAACTTGAATTTGATAATTGACTATAGGGTCAATTTTAAGTTATGGTTGACTATAAGGTCAACTTGAAATGATTTTTTTTGCTTCTTAAGTAAGTTGTAAGCTGCAATTGTGGTTTTGAAACCAAATGAAGGTCGACTATTAGGTCAACTTTAAATGATTAATTCATTTATTAAGTTGGTCTAGAAGCTATAGTTGTGGTTTGAAACCAATTTGTGGTCAATTATAGGGTCAACTTTAAATGATCAACTCATTTATTAAGTAATTGGGCTAGAAGCTATAGTTGCAATGAGAGTAAATAGTTTTTAAAATGTGTGTCATTTGTATTGATTTGGAACCATATTACAAAATAGTAGAATAGAGATATTGGTCTTTTTATATATAGAATTTTTTCAAGTTCACTGTAATCTATGGTTGTGGAAGAATTGGAGTAGTACCCTACAAGCCAATGGAATTGGCCTAATCTTGATTGAATGATATTTTTCATATAGCCACCTTCATCTTATGCTTTATTTCACTTCCCTCACATTTGAATGAAGTCTTGAGATCACCTATGACTACAGGACTTGATTTGGTGATCATGGAATAAGTTTCACACAATCGTGATCTCAAATCTTTTAAGTCATAGGATCTTAAGCAATGAGGCATCTAAGATCCAAATAGACTTGTATTAATGATACATAAATTCAAGAGTTGGATATTACTCTTTTCCATGAGCAACTGTATGAGATACGTGTGCACGTTAGTAAATTCTTATTAGAGAACAAAGCACTGAAAACCCACCGAAGAATTCACTAGACAACCATAGTGGCAAGTTGATAGTGGCTAATTCTCTTACTTACGCTAATACATATTATTAGCCCTTTTACTTGAAGATCCATAGTTACTTTGTATTTAGTCCTCATGCTTTAACTCTTCCTAGACCACCTAACGAGACTTTCTAGTTGAGATTGGGTATGAACTACTTGGCATAAAGGTTGTGAGATTCAAGAAGGAATCCAACTCCTCACAATAGTAAGGGGTGAGTGTATCTCCATGTATTCTATAATAATTAATTCCCAGAAATTCTTAAGCAAGGTGGTGTGACAATTTGGAAAAGGAGTTTTTTGAAGAGAAGGTCACACAAAGGGATCGAACATTGAGAATAGAGACATAGTATTGAAACTATTAAGGGGTCAACAAATATCTTGCCATAGGCCTCTTTCAAGAGACAAGAAATGTAAGGACCATATTTGCATGGAACGCGTAGAGCTATGATGGTTCTCCAGAATATTCATTTCAGTCAATTAGTTGGGCTCCATGGGCTTAAGGTCGAATGTCGACTTTGGAGATTGGGTACTCTTCAATTAATAAAATTAATTAAATTAAGTTAACTAGTTTGAAAGAAGTTTTAAACTTAAATGTGTATCAGATATTCAAAAGTCACAAAGAGTTGTGAGCTTATGTTCAATGAATGATAAAGCCTATTAGGTCACATACAAAAGCCAATTAGCTTTGTAATTGATGGAGAAAATTTCTAAGTGTTAGAAAACTAACTCCTCATAGACTAATTTTATGGTGCCAATTTTCAAGGTTATTTTTAGCTTGATTAATTTAAGGGTTAAACTAATCAATTGATTTAAGGAGTTAAAATAGGCCAATAATTAGGGAGTTAATTATTTGGTGCTAACATGACCATCAATTATTCAAGATAACTTAAAGAGTTAAGTTAGTAAATTAAGCTTAAGAGTTAAGCTAGTTTGACTTAAGAGCTAAGTCAAAGGTTAATTAATTAAATTGAGTTTAATTTAATTAATGGAATGAATGAATTTTGGAGAAAAACTTCAAATATGATTTGAGATTCTTGCTTGCCAAGTGGCCACCTACCCTCCTTAAGGAAGGTGTGATGCCAGGTTGGCATTACACCATCTTCCCTCTATATATAGATATAGAGGTGAGGGAATTTCTCAGCTCACACCATTTGTGAAGAATTAGATTCTCTCACAATTCGCTCCAAAACCTCTTGCAAGCATTGCATTCATGTATTGAAAGCTATGCTCTCTTCTTTTTCTTCCCTGCCAAAAATCGGCCTCCTCCACAAAAAATCTCTTTTCTTATTCTAGCTTATATGTTGGATATTTTGAAAGATTTAATTGGTGTGTGGATTATAACAATATAGGCAAACAAAAGAGTTTGCTTATTTTAGAGATCCACCTACATAAAGTCTGATTTGGCAAATTTTTCTAGGGAGTTCTAGAAAGCCTTTTGATCTAAATTTTTTACATTAAGTTATTCTAGGTGTTGAGAAGTTCCAGTAATTTTTTTGTAATATTTGGAAGAGTTTTGGTTGGGAGATTTTTGTGCTCTCCCAGTTAGGCTAGTAGCAAACAGTTTCTGAAATTATGAAGAGTTCACAAGTCTCTCTTTAGATTTTTCTTTTCAAGGTGATGCTCTCACCAAAACTAAATTCCTAGCATGATTTGATCCTTAGTATGCCTGTAATAACTAGTTAATTTCATACTTTTGAAGTTTTGATAATTGGATCCTCATGCTTTATTTGCTTTCAAGTGATATCAGAGCTTAAATCATGCTTTGATTTGGATTTTCTATGGATGATTGATTCATGTAATAGATTAATCTAGATCACCAAATTATTGATTCATATAGTGGATTAGATGTTTTGGTTGATGTTTTGTGTGGCTCCTTGATTGATGAATTAAAAGCATGCTATTATATGATTTACGTGTTAATTCATGTAGTTAGTATGTTTTAATTCATAGTGATTAATGTTGAAAAGTAGATTTGGCATTAATTAATGTTATATATTGGTATAACTTGTTGATGTTTGATCAAAAGAGTTTTGGTCATTTTTTAATTCAATTTGATAGGAGTCTTATTAGAGATTTTGAAAAAATATTATTTTAGCTTTAATCTGGTTTTTGAAGGCATATTTGAGCATTTGAATTTCTACTTTTAAAAGATGTTTCGAATCAGGAAATTCATCTAGATGTGTGTTTTAATGTTGCGAACATGTGCTAAATTCATTGTTGCATGAAAGTTGAGTGAAAAAGGCTAATGCACCTTGAAACCCCAAAACAGGGATTGCTAGGTGCTTCGCTGTGCACCCAAGCTAGGTGGCAACCTCAAGTTTGAGGTTTTGTTGTGCTTTGAGCCAATTTTCAACTCCTTCAATGCTCAATTTAGTTTTTCACTCACACATTAGATGCACAAATGTTGTTCAAGTTCTCAAAATTATGTTTGACATTTCTTAATGTTTTTAAAAATTGATTGAAGTTAATCTCCTAATTATGGCATAACATTATGCTCATTCAATTATTGTTTAAGAGATAATCATTTAATTGTTGGAATTAATTGTTAATTCTAGATTTATTTTTTGTTCATTTAATTGTTGAATGAATGATGAATGAATAGGGATGATCATGAGCCTTTAACATTGATTTTATTCATTTTAAGTTGTTGAAATGGGTTGTATTAAATTGGGGCTTGCTTGCCTCTTTATTTCTACCTTGTAAATGTTATGAGAGTAGAATTACTAGGAGTGAGGATTTTCTATTCATGTAAATGTTGCATGGAGCTACAAAAACCATTGAAAGCTTGGAGACTTTTGAAACCCGTGAATACATGGGATATACTTATGTAATAGCTAGATTTAATAAACCCATCTAAAATCAACTAGGTGGTGCACCTATAACTCTAAGTGTACCACTTGGTTAGGCTCATGGTCATCCTACCCTAGGAGCATGCTAAGCACATTTACTTATTTACGCTTTCCATATCCTATCAATGTAGAGATGCATGATTAAGATATAGAAAACCTAAATAAGAAGATAAAAATGATGAGATCTTTACAAGTAAAAACCCTATGCTCAAAATGTCTTAGTGTTTTTCAAATATTAAGTCTCAATGGATATAAATTAAAAGAGTTTTAATTTATCCAAGTTTTCTACCACTAGTGTATGCCATGATGATGCTACCAATTTTGTGTAATGGCACTTGTAAATAGGGGTCATACTTAGGAAAAAATTGTGAGTATACACTTAGCATGATATGCATCTTTGACTTAAGAACCCTCATGCATTAGCATTCATAAATAGAGGATGTCATGAGGTCGTCTTAAGACAAAAATGGATTGATAGGTTGGACTTAACACTCAGTAGCATAGATAGCACACATAAACATGGGTCTATATGAAAATTGAGGCAAAATATATCAAGAGTTGCATGAGATGCAATTGGCAAAAGTTGTTTACCCTTTAATTGCTCGTGGATAGCACTTGTAAACGAGGGGCCACTTGCAAGTCATGGGGTCTTGATTCTCACTAGGAAATGTGATTTCCCAAATTCTTCTTAAGGGTGAAGGATTTGATAAAATAGTGGGAGAAAAACATACTTGAAAAACCATAAACATGTTTTAATATCAAATTCAATAATATGCTTATTCTCTTTTTCACCTCTTGTAGATTTTTCAAATTCTTCAACAAAAATGGCTAAAATTCTACTCGCAAGCATTTTGAAAATCAATAAACTCACTGGCCCTAACTTCCAAGATTCATTAAGAAACCTTAAGATAATTCTTAACTCTAATAAGAGGACATATATTCTTAATCAAAATCTGCCAGACACATTGGGTGATGACGCCACTAATGAGATTCGTGAAGTGTTCACAAAATTTGCAGATGATGATCTACAAGTTAGACCTCATGATGGCATCTATGAGTAATAAGCTGCAAAAGACTTATGAGCACATAAAACATGCTTTTGAGATCTACCAGTACCAACAAAAGTTGTATGGTGCTCAAATTAGACATAAAAGGTTTGCTTTGTTTAAGGAGCTAATGTCCATGATCACAAGCTTAAAATGATAGGACTCATCGAAAAGTTTGGGCAACTCGATGTGATTATGGAAATAACCTTTATGTGGATTTGATCCTCTAGTTGTTACCACCATTATTCAACCAATTCGTGGTGAACTTTAATGTGTCCAAGCAAATGGTGATGATCAATGAATTGGTTAACATGTGTGTGACTATTGAGGCGACAATGGGAAAGGAAAAACCTCTTATGATCATTTCTATCTCCAAGTCAAAAGGTTTGAGGAGCCCTAGAAAAGAAAGCAAGAGGAAAAAGAGTTCTTTCTCAGAAAGGAAGCAACCTGAGAAAGGTTCCAGAAGGGTCACGAAAAAAGCTAAGATCGATGTAAATTATTTCCATTGTGGTGAAAAGAGACATTGGAAGAAAAACTGTAAAACTTACCATGCGACTCTAGAGAAAGGTATGTATTTTTTTTAGGTGCATTTGACAATCAATTCCTCTTCATGGGTATTTGATATCACATGTGGTTCTTACCTTTGTAATTCGTTACAAGGGATATAAAAAATAAAGAATCTTCATGATAGAGATATGATTCTTTACCTAGGGAATGGAACAAGAGTTGCCGCCATGGTCCAAGGTGTAATCAAGTTAGACCTAGGGAGTTTTTTTATTGTTCTTGATTCAGTTTACTATATATCTAACCTTGTTAAGAACATTATTTCAATTCCCAAATTTAATAATGAATGATTTGATTTTTCTATATCGAATGAGAAGTTGAAAGTACTAAAAAATGGTTTTTTAATTGCTCAAGGTATATAGTTAATGGATTATACATACTTGATTCTCTAACTCCTCTAATGCACGTTCAAACAAGTAAAAGAAAGCTAGATATCCAAGAAGATGTCATTTTATGGCATGCAAGACATGACTATATCTCTAAAAATAAGATGAGCAAATTGAAAGCTCTCAAAGTACTAAGAGTTAGTAGCTTGAGGACTTTCCTATTTGTAAATCTTGTTTGAAGGGAAATATGACAAAGGCTCCCTTTGTGGGATAGGTGGAGTGCTCCACAAATCCTTGGAATTTGATCCACATGGATGTTTGTGCTCCACTAAAAGTTTAGTAAGAGAGATGGATGTTCTTACTTCATTACCTTCACTGATAATTATAGTCAGTATGGATATGTGTATTTTATGAATTACAAGTTTACGATCTTTGAAATGTTCAAAGAATATAGAAATGAAATAGAGAAGCAAAAGAGACTTAGTAATAAAGCTCTTCAATCGGATCAATTGGGAGAATACTTAAGTACTGAATTCTTGGATTACCTAAAGGAGAATGGGATTCTCTTTCAATGGACTCCACCTCACATGCCCTAACATAATGGAGTAGCCGAGAGGAGAAATTATACTTTATTAGACATGATACACTCCATGATGAGTTTTCTTATGTGCCCATATCCTTTAGGGGATACGCCTTAGAGATAAGGGTGAAGTTACTAAATATAGTACCTTCAAAGTCAGTACCCAAAACATAATATGAGATATGGCATGGCAAAGCACCTTCTTACCATTATCTAAAAGTTTAGGGATTTCTTGCCTATGGGAGATGGAAAGTAGGAGATAAGTTAAATAATAGATCCACCTTGTGCTAGTTTATGGGATACCCAAGAGAGTCTATGGGTTATTACTTCAATGATCCCTATCCCCTCAAAACAAAAAATGTTTATTTCAAGGAACACCCACTTTTCGAAAAAGGGATTTCTATTAGATAGAAATAGCATTGCCATTGAACTTGATAAAGTTCAAGACAATCAAAAAGTCCCATAAGTGGTGAAAACAAATGAGTTGCTAAAGCCTTGTTGTCCAACTTTTGAGAAAGTTGAACCGGATCAAGAAGTAAATTGAAAGGTTTGGATTTCTTCATGAGATGGGACAACCAGATGATGATCCAAAGACTTATGAAGAAGTTATGTCAAACATAGATTCGGGATGTGGGCTAAATACCATGAGATCCAAAATGGACTCTTTGTACTCAAATAAAGTATAAACTTTGGTAGATCTACCAAAGGAATAGTTTTCATTGGTTGCAAGTGGATCTATAAGCGAATGCTTAGGGTAGATAGAGAAGTAGTGTGTAATTAGTGGCAAAAGATTATACTCAAAGACCTGATATCAATTTTAGAAAACTTTTTCTCCGATCACTATGCCTAAATCCATTCGGATTCTACTTGCCATAAGTGCATATTATGACTATGAGATATGGAAAATAGATGTGAAGACCGCTTCCCTCTATGGCAACATTGAAGAAAAAATTTTTATGGAGCAACCATAAGGTTTTACATCCAAGTGAAGCGAGCAAAATGTTTGCAAACTCTAAAGATCCATTTATAAACTGAAACAAGTGTCCTAAAGTTAGAACATACATTTTTGACAAAATGGTCAAATTGCTTGGCTTTGTCAAAAATATGTATGAACCATGTGTGTACAAAAAGGTTAGTGGGAGTTTAGTATAGTTTATTGTGCGTTATGTCGATGATATCCTTCTCACTAGGAATAAGGTAGGAATGTTATAGTGTACAAAAATACAGTTATTTACATAATTCTCCATAAAGGATTTTGGAGAAACATCCTATGTATTGGGGATACGTATCTATGGAGATAAATCTAAGAAGATGTTGGGGCTTTCCAAAATGCAGTTTATTGATAAAATACTAAAAAGGTTTAGTATTGAGGAATCTAAGAAGGGATTCCTTTCCATATGACATAGCATTTGTTTCTCAAAGTCTATGGCGCCTAAGACTGAGGAAGAGAAATGAAGAATGTTTCACATACCTTATGCATCCGCCATTGAAAGCATAATGTATGTAGTTTAATGTACAAAATCCGATGTGGCTCATTTGCTAAGCATTATGAGTATTTCCAATCCAATCCCCATGTGAGTTACTAGTTAGACGTGAAAACAATCCTCAAGTACTTGAGAAGAACTAAGGACTTATTTTTAGTATACAGCAATGGTGAATTGAAACTCGAGGGGTTTTTGGATTCTAGTTGTCAATCTAATGTAAATGACCTCAATTCCACTTCTAAATTTATATTTTACCTCAATGGCAGCGTGGTGAGTTGGAAGAGTTCCAAACAAGATACCACAGCAAACTTGACCATTGAAGCAGAGTATATTGCAACTTCAAAAGCTATAGAAGAAGGTTTTTGGATGAAAAATTCCATTTAAAAGTTAAATGTAGTACCTAGCATTGCTAAGCCGGTAGTTATCTTTTGCAACAACAACTAAGCAGTAGCACAAGCTAATGAGCTAAGATCTCATCAGTGATCCATGCACATATTGAGGCGATATCATTTGATTTAGAAAATCACTAATAAAGGTGACATCCAAGTCAAGAGAGTTATCTCAAAAATGAACATAACAAATCCACTGACTAAAATGCTAACGCAAAAGGTCTTTGAAGAACATCTTGTGAAGATGGGTCTTAAGGCCATAAGGCATTGGTTTTAAGACAAGTGAGAGATTGTTGGAATAATACCCTACAAGCCAGTGGAATTGGCCTTGTACAAGCTATTTCCTTGTAAAATAATTTTGATTGAATGATATTTTTCATGTGGCCACTTTCATCTTATGTTTTGTTTCACTTCACTTTTATTTGGATAAAGCCTTTAGATCACCTATGACTGTGGGACTTGGTTTGGTGACCATGGAATAAGTCTCACAAAGTTGTGATCTCAAATCTTCCAAGTTCCGAGATCTTAAGAAATAAGGCATTTAAGATTCAGATAGACTTGCACTAATGATGCATAAATCTAAAAATTGAATATTACTCCATTCCATGAGCAACTATTTAAGATACAAGTGGATGTTAATGGGTGCTTGTTAGAGAAAAAGACACTGAAGCCCCATCAAAAAATCTATTAGCTGTAGTGGCAAGTCGATAATGGTTAATTCTTCTGCTTTTGCTAATGTATATTATTAATCCTTTGACATGAGGATCCATAGCTACCTTATGTTCAGTCCTCATGCTATGACTCTTTCTTGACCACCTAGCAGGTCTTTTGAGTTGAAATTAGGTACAAGTTACTTGACATGGAGGTTTGTGAGATATAAGAAGAAATCCAACTCCTTGTTATTATAAAGGATGAATGCATCTCCTATGTATTCTATAATGACCAATTCCCTAAAATCCTTGCATAATGTGGTGTGACAATTTGGAAAAAGAGCTTTCCAAAGAAAAGGTCACATAATAGGATCAAACATTGAGAATAGAGATATAGTAATGAGGCTATTAGAGAACTGATAAATATCAAACCCTAAGTCTCTTTTAGAAGATAAGGGATGAAAGGACCATATTTTCATGATACGTGTAGAGCTATAACGGTTCTCTTGAATATTCATTTTGACCAATTAGTTAGGCTCTATGGGCTTGAGGTTGGACATTAACCTTGGAGATGAAGTACTCTTAAATTAATGAGATTAATTGAATTGAATCAATTAGTTTAAGAAGGAGTTTTAAACTAATGTGAATATAAGATATTTAAAAGTCATAAAAAGTTATGAGCCCATATTCAATAAATGGTAGAACATATTGGGTCATACACTAAAGCCAATTAGCATCCTAACTAATAGAGAAAATAATACTAACTTCTAGTAAACCAATTTTATGATGCCAACTTTCAAGGTCATTTTTGACTTGATTAATTTAAGTGTTAAAATAATCAATTGATTTAAGATGTTAAATTAGATCAATAATGAAAGGTTAATTATTTGGTGCTAGCATGACCGTCAATTTGTCAAAATAACTTAAAGAGTTATGTTAGTAAATTAAACTTAAGAGTTAAGCTAATTTGACTTAAGAATTAAGTCAAAGGTTAATTAATTAAATTAAAGAGTTTAATTTAATTAATGGAAAGAGTGGATTTTGGAAGGAAAATTCAAATGTAACTTGAGATTCATGTTTGCCAACTTGGTAAGCAAGCAGCCACCCACCCCTCACAAGGAAGGTGTGATGCCAAGTTAGCATCAAACCATTTTCCTTGTACATATAGATTGAGAAGTGATGGAATTCAACAACTCACACTATTTGTGAAGAATTAGATTATATCACATTTTCCTGTGGAACCTCTTGCAAGTATTGTATTCAGGTGTTGACAGCTTTGCTTTCTTCTTCTTCTTCTTCTTCCCTACATAAAATCAACCTCCTCTATAGCAAATCTCCTTTCTTATTCCATCTTATAGATTAGAGATTTTGGAAGATTTAATTGGTGTGTGGATTATAACAATAGATGCAAACAAAAAAGTTTGCTTCTTTAGGAGATCTACTTACATAGAGTCCAATTAGGCAAATTTCTCTAGGGAGTTCAAGAAAGCATTGATCTAAATGTTTTACAATAAGTTATTCAAGGTATTGAGAAGATCCAATATTTTTTTTCTGGAATTTTTGGAGGAGTTTTGGTTTGTCAATTTTTGCATTCTTCAAGTTGCTCTAATAGCAAATAGTTTCTACATTCACAAGTTTTTCCTTGGATTTTTCTTTTCAAGGTAATGCTTTCACCAAATTTGAATCCTTAGCATGATTTTTTCCTTGGTATGCTTATAAGCACTAGTTAATTTCATACTTTTGAAGTTTTAATAATTGGATCATAACGCCTTACTCACTTTCAAGTTCACTATATTCCATGGTCGAGAAAGCTCATTGCCATCCATATCAACTAGTTGATAAGAGTTATGCTTTACTACTCTAACTACCAAGTAGGGACCCTCCCATTTTGGGTCGAGTTTACCCATATTGTTTGAGATTTTAACTTTTTTTTAGACAAGGTCTCCCATCTTAATGCTTCTTTATTGAACCCCCTTGTAGTATTGTTGGGCCATCTTTAACCTGTATCTTTGCATTGTCACATTTTCCTACTAGTGCAACTCATCAATTGTTTTGAGGTCTAATTCTCTTTCAAACGTATTCTTGATTTGGTTATAGTAGATTACTTGAGCTATGTATTGTATCAATTTCATTGGAACGACTGTTTCTGACTCATAGACGAAACTATAAGGACTGCGGCCTATGGCAGTTTTAGGAGTAGCTTTGTATGCCTATAAACCTTGGAGAGGTCTTCTACCTAACTTGCTTTGGATCATTCAAGTAGAGCCTTGAGGTGGTCTAAGATAGTCCTGTTTGTGACTTCTGTTTACCCATTGACCTGAGGGTTTCCAACCAACATGAAATGTTGTCAAATTCCCATGCTTTCATACCAGTTCCTCATGCTCTTACTTTCGAATTGCATCCTATTATCATATGTTAATACATTAGGCAAACTAAAATGACAAATAATATTTTCCCACAAGAAACTTCTAATGGGTATATCAGTTATCTTCAAAAAACGCCTTTACTTTGACCCATTTTATGAAGTATTCAACTACAATAATCAAAAATGTTCCTTGACTTGTGGTTTTTGGGAAGGAACCAATTATGTTTATCCCCCACTAGTCAAATAGCCATGTGATTTGAACTAGCACTAGGGTTGATGTAGGTTAGTGAGGTTTGTTGGAGTGGACTTGGCAAGATGGGTATCTTCTGGTGAAGCCAACTGTATCTTTTAGTAGAGTTGGCCAAAGATATTCATGTCTGATGACTTCATAAGCTAATGCTTGTCCTCTAAAGTGATTACGTAGATTCCTGAATGGATCTCCTGTACAGCCTCTCAAGCTAGCTCTAGTGTCCAACACCTCAATGATAGTCCCAAAAGAAATCTCTTATTGAGCTGACCATACTTATTAAGAGCACACTTCATTGCTCAACCTCTAAGTCCATGTACTTCTGCTTTACCCTTAGATACGTCTTTATTTCATCCTGTTAGAAAAGATCTAATTCTTAGATTTGCCCTATCAGGTTCTGCTCAAAATTACCGACCATAGGCTTATCGATGACCAAGAATATAATGATCCGATCTCTTGTTATTTTTATCAAGCTGGCAAACTTTGACTGGGCATACATCCTATCATTTTTTTATCTCAAACTTAGCTAAAGGTGAACTTTTTTAACTATTGTCGCAACCTTTTCACCTTAACCAAATACCTACTTAATGTGACCTCCTTAGCTTCAAAATTCTCTCTAAACTGTTTGGCAACTAGTTGTGAATCAGTAATGGCCACTAGCTACTTAACACCCCTATTGATGGCCATCTTCATACCAGCAAAAAGACCTTGTACTCCATTTTATTATTGGTGATAAGTAAGTCGAGTTTAATGGTGAAGTTATACTCCTTGGCCTGCAGGGAGCAAAAGGAAATACTTATTCCTCTTCCAAAGAAGGTTGCTGAGCCATCGACATACAAAGTCTAGATAAGGGAATCTTGATCAATTTCCTCACGCAAGTTGAGTTGCTCTGCTATAAAGTTTGCTAACGCTTTAGCTTTTATAGCAGTTTGGGGCTAAAAAGTGGTGTTGAATTCTCTTAACTTGATAGCCTATTTTGTTGACTTTCCCGACATATATGGTTTCAATAGCACTTATTTCAATAGTTGTTTCATTAGGATAACAATAGAATGAGATTGAAAGTATGGTCTCAACTTCTTGGCTGTTGAGACCAAAGTGAGAGTGAAATTTTTTATTACAAGGTAATTATGTTCTAGGCTATGCAATGCTTTGTTGTTGTAGTATATAGGTCAGTGTTTGCTATATCTAGTCGAGACTAGAACTGAGCTAATTGTTACTAATGAGACTGCTAATATGCAAGATGTCTCCAACCTCCGGCTTAGCTAGCATCATTGGTGTTGACAAATATTGTTTCAATTTGACCAAGCCTTAGTCACATTGCTCCATCTATTTGAACTATTGTGCATTCCTGAGGATTTTGAAGAATGGTAAGCTTTTGTCTGGTAGTCAAGCCATGAATCATTTCCTTCTAACTAGATGTTGCATGACTCTAATTATTTGAGAAGGTGAGATGTCCAAAACTGTTTAGAACTTTTGTAGATTTGCTTCTATATCCCTTAAATTAACTATATATCCTAAGAAGGTTTCTCCTCTCACCCTAAACATACATTTATTAGGATTAAACTTCATGCTAAATGCTCTTAATATTGACAATGTATAACTGAGTTTGGCTAAATAGTTTTGCTCTTTTTCTATTTTAACAATCATGTCATCAATGTAAACCTCCATGGTCTTTTCGAACTCATTTTTGAACATAAAGTTCACAAGTCTTTGGTATGTTGCACCTGCATTTTTTAGCCCAAAAGGCTTAACCAAAAAATATTATTAACCAAAACCATTAGGGACTATGTAGGAGTTCTTATCCCTATCATTGGAGGCCATAAAAATATGATAATAACCTTAGAATACATCCATCATACTTAAAAGATCACAACTAGCAGTCAAATCAACTAATAAATGTATGCAAGACAGTGGATAAATGTCTTGAGGACAAGTTTTATTTAAATTAGTGAAATCACTACACTTCCTCCATTTGCCTTCATTCTTAGGGATAAGAACTTCATTACAAAGCTAATTAGGATATTGAATTTCTACAATGTGTCCTACCTCTAAAAGCTTGTTAACCTTCATCTCAATAATTTGGCATCTTTTAGCATTGAAGGTCTTGGTCTCCATAGTTTTGAACTCCCCAACCAATTTGTCCCTAGTCTCTCACAGCTTCTTCTTCTTGCTCTGCTATCCCTCTCTAGGTTCCATTATAGGGGCATCCCATTAGGGTTTTAGTTTTGGTCGGGTCTTGTGCTCACTTGCCTCAACCGAGATAATGTAACATCGCCAAGCTTTCTTTAAGTTACAAAGAAGTTCACCAGTCCTAGTAGCAATTGGAAACTTGACCTTGCTGTGGTTGGTCAAGATATTGGCCCCGAATTCATTTAATGCTAGTCAACTAATTATGATATTTTAAGCAAAGCATGCATCAACCACCATATAGTTAACCATAAGTGTTAGTCATCAGAGCACTTTACCAAATGAGGTAGATAGATTTATAGGCCCTTTAGGAATGATCTCAAATCCTCCAACCCAATTAGAGGGGTGCACATTAGCTCAAACTTTAGCTCTCCCTTATTCATCTTCTTTAGTGTCGATAAGAAAATTATATTCGTGGAGCTACCATTATCGACTAAAACCTTTCTAACCTCAATATTAGAAATTGCAATAGAGAAAATAAAAGGGAAATCTAGCTTTCTATCAATTCCTTGGTTCTCAATGTGTGAGAGGTTAGAGTTAAAAAAAGAGATGGGTTCTACATTAGTGAAAAGTTGGAAACTGTTTTGACTAAAGAAAACTTAGTCAATTCTAGCCTCCTCTAGTTCAATCTTCTAGCTGACTTGGAGTCTTCTCCTATTGGGCCTCCAAAATAGTGTCAATCATGTCTCTGAAAGGTGGGCATGAATCATTGACAAGCTTTTTTCCTTTATCTTCTCTTCTTGGGCTAACCAACCTTTCTCTATGAGGAGTCTGCTCAATTTGGCCTATCTCTTGCTTGGCTTTCTCATCGACATATTTCTTTAGGTGTCTTTATTGAATAAGTTTTTGATCTCATCATACAAATTAAACAATCATTGGTGTCATGCCCTTTTGTATGTGGAAGTGACAACAGTTTTTCTATCTCTTCATTGCCTCAATTTCAATCAACTTCCTAGGCCTTTTGAGAAAGTTATCATGTTAAATGGCGAACAACATTTCCTTCTTTACAGTGTTTAGTGGTGTGTAGTTGTGAAATCTTTTAGATCGATGACCATCCTTGTGTTATCTGTCACCTTTCTCCTTGGCTTTCTTTTCGCTATTGTCTAGGTTGCCATATTTCAGTCTATTTATGTCTTCTTGGGTCATGTACCTCTCAATGAGATCGAGTAACTCTTCTATTATCCTTGATCTCTCTCTAACCAGAATGTTGGCGCACTCTTTGTGTCTCAGACCTAGGAACAACACAACAATCAAAATTTCTATTCAAGGACTATTACTCTTTAACACCTTTGTGTTAAATCTAGTGAAAATTTTTTAAAGAGACTCTCCATCATTCTACTTTACTATATGTAAATAAGTGAAGAAGAGTTTTGATTTTCTTTAGCTAGCAAACTAATGGAGTAACTTTTCGCAAAGCTGGTCATATGAGTAAATCAATGTTGGCTCCAACTTAACAAACCAGTCAAGTGTAATACCCTAGCATATTGTGACCGGCATTTTAGCATAAGTATACTCATTATGCCTATAGAGCTGCATCATGTGCTCAAATTAGAGTAAATACCCGTTTGGGTTGGATAAGCTATTATATCTAGGCATATTGATTAAAATCTTGGTATCAATGGCTATGCACACATCGATTATCCCCTAAACAAACAGTAACTTTAGCTCATGGCAAAATTGGGGTGTACTATTATAGTGAGGGTTCCTTTCTATGTTTCTCTTGGAAATCTCCTCGAGGCATCTATTTAATTGGTGCACTTGATGTGATTTTTCTTCTCATTCCTCATGATTAGCTTAGGACAAATTTCTATTCCCTTGAGGTTTCTGTCGCTTGACCTCATCCTGTTGCTAGGCTCAAATGGGTCGAGTATGGTGATCTACAAAATCAACTACTTTTTCCTAGGGGTTTAGTTGGGTTTTTTCTCGTGGGAATTGGCCTAGACTATTATCTCATCGAATAGGGGGATATCTTATCTCTAATCTATCCCTACCCTCCTTTGGGGGCCTCCCCCCATGCTATGAAGATTAAGGCATGGTACAAGTAGTTGGCTTAGGCTAGTTGTTGTGCTTGTTAAGTGTAGCTGACAATTAAGATAAAATTTAAGCTGATATCTGCTTGCTTATCAACTACATAAGCTAAAGCTTAGTCAAAGTTACCACTTTTATGGTTGGAAACTGGGTCTAGCCATGTATTGTTCTTGTTGGGGTTGAGGTAGAGAAAGGGTTAGGGACCTTTTGTTCTCTTGTCTCTCTAAAACTGCTCGCTTTATGTTTACCATTTCTGCAGTTACAAACTCTAGTTCCCACAGATGATGCCAAATGATGATGATAAGATTTGTTTGGTAAGAATATGGACTTCAATCTAATGCTATCGACCAGAAATTAGTCAGAAAAAGTATAAGGATATAGTCGGGTCGAGTTTTGCAACCAACAACACACCTCAAGCTAGCTGATGTGCCTAGGCTATGGCACTTCAATACTCAAATCAGTACTTAATTAACTAGATAATAGAGCAATAGAGTGAGGGCTTTAAGTGATAATGAGCATTCCTTGCTGAATGTGGCAATGCTGTATTCATAGGCTCTATTGGGTTGTTGATATATCAATGATGACCTTGCTTATCTAAAGGGGGCCTTTATCTTTAGTTGAAGACCTTTAAGTCTTGTCCTCTTTATGTACTATTCCAAGTGGCGTCTTCTCTTTCTCTTTAGGATATGGTGGTATGAAAAAGGCACGCACCACTCTACTTCTACAGCATGGTAGTACAAGAGGTGGCACAAATCATTAATATAGAGGCACATCGCCTGTTAGAACATTTAATCTGGCTAAAAAGTGCTAGTAGTGTATTTAATGCAATTGTAACTAGTGGTGCAAAATTACTCTATGCCATACCAACTAACCTCCTAGGTTCAAGATGTTTCCTCATCTATCAGTCATCTATGCATACTTTAGTCGAGGTGATGTAGCTCTGTTAGATTCTAATATCTCTCTAGTTAAGTGCTGAATAGTCATTCTTAATCTAATCGACCATATTATGGTCAATTATGTAAGATATTGATGCTCCTATTAGCAAAATGGTCCAACGAGGACTAAGGCTTGGTCGATCACCTAGTTGATTATTAAGGGACTAAGCTTGATATCCCATTAGGTTAGTTTATTTCGTATTATCTATCTGGTTGAGTGTTAGTGGGTTAGGCCTATTGGACTATCCCGTATCAACGATTTTGTCACACATGATGAATTTTAAGGAGAAATTTAGAATATTTATGAAGAATTTTCATATCTGAATATGGTAGCATAAGAAATATGGTATAGGATTTCATATAAACTATATTTATAAGGTTTTAGTAAGCCTATATAACCATATACTTTGGGTAGATTGAAACTTATCTAAATAGGATTTTAAATGACAAAAATATCTTCAAAATGATGCCTTTATTTATAAATCCCAAAATCAAATAAATATTACTGTGACAGATATCTTCAATTAACAGTCATAGACGTAGACTTATAAATTAAATACACCATTATGATTTGTAAATTAATTTCTATGTTAGTTAATATGAAAAGCCCAATAGGTCCAACCTACTAATGGTTGACTAAGCGATCGACTAATCCTAAAACCTCATTGGGCTATTTCACCAGCTTAATTACCAACATCCTTTTAGTCGACTGGAGTGTGGTTGATCAACTCAAAAATGATCATTGGGCTTGTAGCTAAAGAGGCCTTTAGGCCCAAAGAGTGCCATTATCTTGACCAAATTGTGGCTAGGCAACTCACAAATAAGAAAACATCTCAAACCCAAGAGGTCGATTAGAGAAACATTAATCAGTTTCCCACCACCAGTTATTATCACATTGAATGCACCACAATTACCACCCAGCCACATTAAATGCACTGACATATGTGGCATGCCTCTGTATTTATGAAGTATACCTCTACTGTATCACCATTTTGCCTTCACATTAAATACAAAGACCTCTTCTACACCTTAAGAAAAAGGAGAAGACATCACCTATAGGAGGTTTCAAGAGAAAAAAGACCTAAAATTCCTCAAATAAAGACAAAGACCCTCTTTGTATGAGCAAGGTATCACAAACATTTTAACCTCTCAAGAGAGATTATAAATACCTTATTACAACCCTTTAGCAAAGTATATTCATTATCACTAAAGCCTTCACTCTGCCATTTTGTATTTTGGTCAATTATATACTGACTTGAGTGTTAGAGTGTCTTAGTCAATGGCCCCTCAACAAGCCTGATATTTATTATTGGTTGCAAGTTTCAACCTACTCTTATCTAAACACTTTACCTTACTCATATTCTAGTTGACTATATTAGGCCAGAGCCTAATCCCTTGATAAATAGATCCTAATATCACCATTTGGCGTCATCTTTGGGTTCTAAAGTTCATAATCAGAGAAGATGGTAAACAAAAATAGGGCCATTTCAAAAAGGAAAGAGACTAGAAGGTCCCCAACTCCTTCTTCCATCTCGAACAAGAGCAGGATATGGCAAACCTAGTTTCTAGCTAAAATAAGTGGTAACTTTGACCATGCCATAGCATATGTAGTTAATAAATAAGTAGATATCGGCCCAAATTTCAACTCAGCTATCAGCCATTTTTCACAAGCACAACAACCAACCAGCATTAGCTGTTAGTGCCACCTCTATCCTTCACATCATGAGAAAAGGCTCCAGAAAAAAAATGGTAGATAGGAGATAAGATGCCCTCTTATTCGATATGAAGATTATCCAAGTCGATTTACACAGAAAGAGACTCACCTATATCTTTATGAAGAAATGGCTGATTTCATGGATCATCTTACTCAGTCCATTTGAACCCAATAGTACAATAGGGTCGAGCAATAAAAAACCCAACTAAACAAAAACATGTCACAGGCTAATTGAGAAAAATGGGAAGATGTGTCACACTAGGTCCAATAGCTAAACAGATGCCTTAAGGAGATTTTGAGAAGAAATATAGAAAAAAACGTATAGCACGATAACACATCTAGGCTCTACCATGAGAAGGAATCATCATTTATATAGGAGATAATCGACAAGTGCATAGCCATCAATGCAAAGATTCCAACTGGTCTGCCTCGATATGATGGCACAACTAACCTAGATGAGCACTTACTTCAACTTAAGCACATGATATAGCTCCTTGGGCATAATGAGTATGTTCATGCAAAAATCTTGGTCACTACATTCTAAGGCATTTCTCTCAATTGGTTTGTTAAGCTGGAGCCAGCATTGATTTTCTCGTATAACTAGCTTAATGATAAATTCCTCCATCAATTTGCTAGCAAAATGAAAGTTGAATCCCCCCACACTTATTTGCACAAAGTGAAATAAAATGAGGGAAAATATTTTTGAGATTTCTTTGCTAGATTTAACACTAAAGTACTAAAAATTGATAGTCCACGAATCAAATTCTTGATCAACATTCTATTCCTTGGTATTAGACACAAGGAATACACCAATGTGCTGGTCAGGGAGAGACCAAGATCAATAGAAGAATTGCTTGACCTCACTGAGAGATATATGACCCTAGAAGATATGAACATATTAATGTATGACAATCCTGACAATGAAAAAAAAAGGTTAAGGAAAAAGATGATAGGTAGCTCAAGTATGGTCATCGATCTCCTATCAGAAAATTTCATAACTACAACCCACTGAATAGGTCCTGCTTGTCATCTAAAATGATAAGCTCCTCAAAAATCCTAGAAAGTTAACTAAAACTGAGGCTACGATAAGATCTAGAAAATGTTGCCACTTCCACAAATAGAAGGGGCATAACATTAAAGAATGCATCAACTTATATGATGAGATTAAGAGGCTCATTCGACAAGGACACTTGAAGATGTATATTAATAAGAAAACCAAATAAGATACGGGCTTGATAGACTAAACTCCCTATAAAGAAAGGTCAATCACCTCGAGAAGAGAAGATAAAAGGAAGAAGCCTGCCAATGATCAACATCCACCCCTCTGACATGTCATCGATACTATTGTAGAGAGACTGACTGGAGAAGACTCAAAAAATTGCTAGCCAGAAGGCAAAACTAGAGACAACTAGAGTTAACTAAATCTTCCCCAATTAAAATAATTTTTCAACTTCCATTAGTGCAGAACCTATCTCTTTTTTTGATTCTGATCTCTTGCATGCCAAGTAACAAGAAACGGATAGTAAACTGAATTGCCTCTACATTGTATTAGTTGAAATTGTGAACTTTGAGGTCAAAAAGGTTTTAGTTGATAATGGTAGTTCAACGAACATAATTTTCTTGTTAACTTTGAAGAGGATGAATCTGGGAGAGCTGAAGTTTGTGGTAGTTCGCACCTCCTAGTTGGATTTGAAAGGTTTAAGATCATTCTTGAAGGATCTATAAATTTGTCTACCTTATTTGGTGAAGCACCTAGAAGGCAGATACTCATGGTCAACTATCAAATAGTCAACACTCTCTTTAGTTACAATGTTATAGTTAAAAGAACAATATTGAATGACTTCAAAGCGGTTATTTTGGCATACTACATGATGGTTAAATTCCCAATAGCAATAAGAATAAGAGAGCTACTATGTAATGTGAAGGAGGCCTAGTAATGCTACACTATCTCTATTAAGGAGAATGAGTAAAAGACTCAACCAAAACTGAATCCTTCAAGGGAGGTCTTAGTAATGGAATACAAAGAGGGACGAAAGGGCAACAAGACGAGGTGCAAAGAAACCCAAATTGATCCAATCAAAGAATTCAAGATCATCAAACTCAACAAGACTATAAGGTTTAGAACCAACTTGGAAAGTAACATAGAATGCATGATGGTTGACTTTTTCATAACAACATCAATGTTTTTGCTTGGAAGGCTCTTGACCTCCCCAAGGAATCAACCCTAGCATCTCTTATTCAAGCCTGTCAAGTAGAGGACTGGAACTTTAAATGTAGAAAGATACCAGATCATCGAGGAGGAGATCAATGAACTCTTAAAGACATGCTACATTGTAGAAATTCAATATCCTAGTTAGCTTTACAATGTAGTCCTTATCCCTAATAATAAGAGCAAGTGGAGAATATGTAATTATTTTATTAATTTAATAAAGTTTATCCTAAAGACCTATGCCTACTGCTTTGAATAAATTAACTAGTTAACTCAATTATAGGTTATGATCTTTTAAGCATGATAGATGCCTTCCAAGGTTATTATCAAATCTTTGTGGCCCCTAAAGATAGGGATAAGACCTTCTTTATGGTACCCAATAGTTAATACTATTTTTTGGTCATACCTTCTGGCCTCAAGAATGTAGGTGTGACTTACCAAAGACTTGTGAACTTTATGTTCAAGAATGAGATTAGGTGGACAATGGAGGTCTATGTTGATGCCATGATCATCAAGACAGAAAGAGAACAAAACTATTTAGCTAACTTTGACTACACTTTTGCAATACTAAGAGCGTTTGGTATGGCACTTAACCCCAATAGGTGCAAATTCGAGGTAAGAGGAAGAAAATTTTTAGGATATACGATTATCTAAAGGGGAATAGAGGCAAACCTACAAAATATACAAGCGATTCTATACACCTCAGTGCTCAAACTATCAAAGACATACAGAGATTGGTTAGAAAGATCATAGCTCTGGATTAGTTTATCACCTGACTAGCAAATAAAAGTTTGTTGTTTTTGAAAATCCTCAAAAATGCAAGAAAGTTCTAGTTGACAAAACAATGTGACTAGGCTCTAGTCAATTTAAAGTAGTATTTTCAGCACCATCATTGCTTGCCAAGCTAGAGGTTAGGGAGGTCTTATATCTTTATTTAGCGGTCTCATTAGTAGTAATTAGCTCTATCCTAGTCTCGACCTAACATGCACACAGCTAAGAATATTACAGTAATAAATCTTTGCAAGATAGAGAACACTATTACCTAGAGATTGAAAAGTTTACTTTTGCTTTGGTCATAGCAACTCAAAAATTGAGGCCCTATTTTCAATCATATGCTATTGTTGTCCTAATAAATCAACCATTGAAATAAGTGCTATCAAAACCTAACACATCGAGAAGGCTAACCAAATAGACTTTCGAGTTAGGAGAGTTTAACATCACCTTTTAGCTTTGAATTGTCATAAGAGCGTAAGTGTTAGCAAACTTTGTAGTTGAACATCTTGACCTGTCCGTAGAGGTTAACCAAAACCTATTTACTTGGACCCTATATGTTGATGGATCAACAACTTCTACAAAAGTTGAGGTAGGTGTTTTCGTATACTCACCCGAGGCAAAAAAGTATGACTTTGCCTTCAAACTCGAGTACCCTATTACCAATAATGAAATAAAGTAAAAGGCCTTTCTTGCTAGTATAAAGTTAATAGGGGAATTAAGCTACTAATAGCTATTACAGATTCTTAGTTGGTAGCCGAACAATTCAAGGGAAACTTTGAAGCAAAAGGGACCATAATGAGTAGATACCTCGTCAAGGTCAAAAAGTTGTAATAGTAGTTTAAAAAGTTCACCCTTAACCAAGTCTCGAGATTAGAGAACGAAAGGGAATATACTTTGTCCAAGTTTGCTAGCTCATCGAAAAGCACTAGAGATAAAACCATCACATTTTTAGTCTCCAAGAAACCCACTATAGGTCATCTCAACCAAATCCTGATCAAGCTAATCTAAGAATCAACTCCTTCCCAGCAGGACAAAATTAAAGCCTACCTAAGGAAAGGAAAAATGTTGTGGGACAAAGAAGAAGCATGCAAACTCAGAGTTCAAGCAATGAAGTTTGTCCTTGACAAGTATGATCAACTATATAAAAGATCTCTTTCTAGACCTCTATTAAGGCATTTGACATTAAAGCAGGATAAGGAGGTCTCGCAGGAAATTCATTCAAGTATCTGTGGTAATCACTCTAGGGGATGAGCATTGGCCCATAAGGTCATTAGACATAGATGTTTTTTGCCGACTTTGCTAAAAAAAATAGTTAACTTTGGTAGAAAATGCCCATCCTGCTAAGTCCACTCCAACATCCCCTGCTAGTATGCATTAACACAAAAGCCAGTTCAAATCACATGGTCATTTAACTAGTAAGGGATAGACATAGTTGGACCCTTTCTAAAAACTACAAGTCAAAGAAAGTAAATAATTGTTGCAATTGAGTATTTTACCAAATAGGTTGAAGCCAAGGCAATGTCGAAGATAACTGATGTTGTTATCAGAAGCTTCTTGTGGAAAAATATCATCTGCCACTTCAGTTTGCTAACGGTACTGATATCAGATAATAGATTGCAATTCTAAAGCAAAAACACAAGAAATTGGTATGAAAGTTGGGAATCCAACAACACTTCAACTTGATAGGAAACCCTTAGACGAATAGGCAAACTAAGGTCACAAAAAGGACTATTATAAACCACACCAACACTCGACTCAAAGGATCAAAAGCAAGTTGGATGGATGACCTCTCGAGCATCCTATGGGCATACCAAACCACTCATAAAACCATGATGGGTCACAATTCTTATAGTCTAGTCCATAGCTCAGGAACTGTTATTCCAACAAAGTTGATATAGCACAAAACTAGGGTGATCCATTACAACTTAATTAGGAATGAATCTGAAAGACAATTTGAGCTCTAAATAATCGATAATTGTTCTAATGGGCAAATATGACAACACAAAGGTATAGGTCGAATATGGCCAAGTACTACAATAGAGGCATTCGACCAATAAGTTTTTAGGTTGGAGACTTTGTCTTTAAGAAAGTTGAAGTTTCAAAAAATATGGGACAACTCAACCCAAAATGGGAAGGCCCCTACTCAATAGTCAAAGTGGCAAAGCATAACCCTTATCAACTAGTAGATTTAGATAGAAATGAGCTCCCTCAATCATGGAATGCAGTAAACATGAAAAACTTATATGTATGAAGAGATTTTGGTCTCTATCCAACTCTTTTGTAACTTAGTTCCAAGCTAATGAAATATATGTACATTTGACCTACACATCTTCAAATGTAATTATGGCTTATAGCCTAATTATTTCACAAACAAGAGAATCATTTAAAATCGACCCCACAGCCAACCATCAAATAAATTTAAAACTACCAAAATCAACTAAAGTTTGACCATGGTTTCTAGCTGAATTATCTCATAAATGAGAAAACTAATTCAAATTAACCCTATCGTTGACCAATATTTTGGCTTCAAGACAACCAATAGATATACTCAATGGCAATTATGGCATCTAACTTAATTGATTCAAAAATAAGAAAATCATTTAAAATTGACCCCATAGTTGACTATTATTATGGATTCAAGCCAACCAACTGATGCTTATCTATCGACAAAAAAATTGCATGATAGTTTGAATTTTAGACCAATAAAGTCAACTTGTGCGTGAACACAACTTGTAGTCTTGCAGCCTACTTATTTAATTACAATAAGGATTTTTAAAAGTTGACCCTATAGTAGATAATAAAGTTATCTCAAATCAACCAGCTTTGAATAACTTAAATTTATATTAAAAATTCATAAATGTACCCATCCATTTTATACCAACTTCTTAGTCAACCATTAACTTGGCTCTGAACCAATTGAATATTAGACGCTTTTTTGTATAAAAGACCACACTAGTCGATGAGTTGGAAATAAAGTTTATTTCTTCAATCATGCAAAGTGGAATTAATAAATTGAAAGAAAAATAATAATAGGGTAAGTTGACAATGAATTATCAAAGACTTCATTTTATAAAACAAAAACATTCAAGTTACATTCAAAAAATTTTCCAAGTTACATCAAATTTTGCAATGCCTCGAAGGGAGAATCAATTCAATAGAATAAAAACATTAAACAAAGGGCATACCATAGCTTGAGCCCTTTCCTTTACCTCTCACCTTGCGAGTGGCACTAGCAACCACCTCATCAACAACCCTATTAAGCTTGTTGCCAGTGTTCACAGGCACAACAGTGGCAAGACCCTCGACCTCCTGCTCTTCTACTTGATGGGTAGTACCTACAAGTTGAGAAGAACCAGCCTTCTCTGTAAAAAATATTCAACTAGCAGTAGAAAAATAGGTTACAATGTTAACTTTACCATTCTTGTTGCCGAAGGTAAAGTCGCTCACGAAACCAAACTCTTTCACCATCTCCACTACTCTATGATGGATCCAAGTTCTAGCATCCTCGATAAGCACAACATCATCATAGTCGTCAAACTGCTCATTTTGGAGCACATTCAGACAAGATTTATCTCCTAGTCAAAATTGGTAGCCCAAAAATTCTAAATGTTATACAACTTTCAAGACAGTCTCATTTGCATTGTTGATGCAAAGACGACATTAGCTTTTTGAAAGGTAGGGCTCAGCATGAATTGTTGAACTATCTCTTCATGAATGCTCAGTTGTAACTTAAAAAATTTATCTTAAGCATATCAAAGAGCATTATTGTATCCCAGTGCTCAACTAGATAAGGTAACATCTTTTATCTCCAATCTTATCTTCTTAAGCAACTTGTCTAAGCAACTTCTTTAGTTACAACAACTATCAACTCTGCATTTTTTTCCTTGACTCACTTGGTGAACTTGCTGATCCTTGATTAGAATGGTTCAATCTAGGTCTTGAACATTTCAATCCCCTTATGCTCTTCTTATCTCCTCCCAATCAGCTAAGGCTAGCTCTGCTTTTCAGTAAAAATTATAACCCCACTATCTAACCTATGAAAAGATGTAACTCAATCAAACAATCAAATATAAATGATTAGTTTCAAAAATAATTGAACTTAACCATAAACTTACCATGTTCACATTGTATGGGAACATTTTTAGAGCCTTTAGTTGCCCAAGCTCTAGTATTTTCTTCTAGTTGGACAAAATATACCAATAGTTAACATTTTAAGAGGGCCTACTCCAACTGACCCCATCCCTAGCATCAACGTCGTATTTCGGACCCCCACAATAGGCTCAAACCTTTAGGTTGGGAAAGTTGGCAAAGGAAAAAATTCATCATCTAGTTAAAGACCAAAATGAGAGATGTTAATACTCTTTCCTTTTCTTTTCTTTGTAGCAATTCTTTTTGAAAGAAGAGTTGCTCATCTATTGTTCCCTTTTCCTGTTGATGAGCAAGGCTGGTAGCTCCTACAACGATAGGTGAAGTAAGAGATAACATGGTCAATAAGGGTTGCTGCACTACCATGCCTTGAGATACAACTTGAGATGTAGCCTCTCGATGAGTAGCCATTTGTCGGTGCTCTTGCGCTTTTTGGTAATGAGCCACCATTACCTGTTGTTGAGTGTAGATCATTATTTTTACTTGATCTAAAATAACATAAAAATAAATATCATATTATCAAATAGAAACTATAAATAAAAAAGCAATAAAAATCAACAATTAGATCTACCTAGTCGAGCATTAGCTAGTATATCTAGCTAAGTAGGCGGCAAGCCTGCTAGTACCAAGTTTTTATCTTTGTTGTACCCCTACTACTTTTATTTCTCAAAATTCAATCAGATCTCAGATAAACATATTATTCCAAGTTGGGTTCTCATTGCTAGGCATCTCAACCCAACCTTTTAACCACCCCTCGGTATGTTGAACGAAAAAATTGCATTTATTTTGGGATTGGCCATGCAAAGAAGAAAATGTCACTAATATCTTTTGACAATGGTGGGTAGTAAGGTAATAAAAGCCTAACTCCTCAATGCTACCCAACTTTTAGGATATAAGGAGATGGAAAAGGTTGCTTAAATTTGTGAAAAAAGAGGGTTGGTCATGTATCAACATTAGAACAACAAAACTGGTTAAGAAGCAATTCGGAGTAATTAGGTGATGCAAACCTAAAGACCAGTGAAGAAGTCAACTATGGGCTACACTAATAGGAACTTAAGCCACACTTTAGGGAATCCTCAAATATTATTATACAACCAAGTAAAGGTTGATGCATCTATCACTAGGCCAAGGTTAATTAACTCAAGCTCTGGGGGAATATAGCATAAGTTTGTAATCAACTCAAGATCATTATTTATGATCCCAGATCTCATATTACTATAGTGATCAATCATAAATAGCCTACCTTGAGATACTAGAGGTCGACTAGCCTCCTCTAAGTGCTCAGCTCCCACTAGACATCCAACCTAGTATCACTCAAGCTATCAGAAGAACTAAAACTGCCACCCAAAGACTCACTAGTCTTAGTAGTTAAATCATTTACCCTCCTGGTCAAATCCAAATCTGATCATGTCTCCTCAAAATCACTTCCTCTACCATTACCCTTCCCGAAAACTCTAAGCATGTTTGCTATAAAACTTGATCAAAAGTAAGAGATTAAAACTAGGTAAGATCGAGGGGAATTTACAATGCTAACAAGAAGAACAAAAAATTCTCAACTCTCATTAGGAGTAGTAAACTTGCAGAGATTGACCTCTCAAGATTGTAATAAAAGTGGTAAATGAAATTTTCAACCCACTATTTATAGCCTCCAAGCAAAGGGTAAATCAATCGGTTAAATTGACAAGCTATTAGGTAATTATTATGCATCCATTGGTTAATAAATTACGTTGTCTAATGTAACTGACACAATAAATGCACTGAAACCCTAATTGTGGTTTGAAATTTAAGAATGATAAACGTGTTAAAATGCTAGTTGAAATTATTCCAGATAGATAGTGTGCCCCCGCATTTATAAAGCATGCCTCTACTGTACTACCATTCTACCTTAGCATTAAATGTGGATATCTTTTCCATGTCTTGAGACGAAGAAGGAAGCACCACCTAGAAGTGGTTTCAAGAAGAACAAGACCTAAAGGTTATCAAATAAGGATAAAAGCCCTCTTTGCATAAACAAGGGCATCGCAAACATTTTAACCTCTCAAAAGAGATTATAAATACTCCATTACAACCCTCTAGCAAGGTATGTTCATTATCACTTAAGCCCTCACTCTGTCATTCCATATTTTGATTGATTATATACTGACTTGACTGTCAGAGTGCTTTAGTTGAAGGCCTTTGGACAAGCCTGACGTTTGTTATTAGTTATAGACTCGATCCACTCTCATCCAAACACTCTACCCAACTCATATTCTGATCGACTATATTGGGCTAGAGCCTAATCCTTTGATAAATAGATCCTACCATCATCACTAATTATGGGCTTAGTCATAACTTGAAATAAATTAAATAGCTTGGGCCATGTGTTACACATAAACTCACAAAACGTAAGTATAATTTATGCATCTATTTTTATACAATTTATGGGTTTAATTATAACTTGAAATAAATTAAAATGTTTTAGTTGACCACCATAAAATTGAACTTACTTTTGACAATTCAATAATGTAAATATGAGATCTAAAACAATGCTATAATATTAATTATACTATTGCACTAGGATAAAGTACTTAAATTACTAAATTGGCTTAAAACATGATACAGACCACTGGATCAATCGTCCTTCACTATAAAGAGAAAATCAATAATTAAAAGATTGTATAATATTACTAATTAAAAAGAAAAAGTTTATCAGTTTCAATACCTTTTCATATACTATAAGGATATATATTCCATAAAATTTTAGCTAATGAATATACTAAGTAAATTAACCTTCAAAATAGGGTTAATTCATAGCTCTAATCTAATTGTAAGCTTAAATGGCTATAGTAACTAGCTTAATCATTAAACTCAATCATTGAAGCTTTTATCAAGTACTTGGTATCCTGCTTAGCAAAATGGCAATTAGCTCAATTATACATCTTCAATTATCACTAAGCAGTTCTTGGAAAATTATTAAGATTGAAACTCTGTGTCATCAAAATTGTAAGTAAAATCAAGATAAGGATTTGAAACATGATCCCTAATAAGCTCAAGAAATTTTGAGTTTTGCCTAATATTTACTTCTTATTAAGATTCCATTAGTGTAAATTAAGATTCAAATGAATATCATGCTCAAATTCTAGGAAAAGAGCAACTCAAAATTGAAACCAGCTATAATTAATTCACTATTCCTGACATCCAATATCATGCGCATCCATTTTTCTCAAAAGACAAAAGCTCACTACTAGTTATGTATTCTTACATCCTAGAACTCATGACATCGACGTTTAGCCTTAATGAAAATCATATAGGCATTCTAAAATAAAATGAATAACAAAAATCAATTTAAGATATAATTGACAATACTTCTTATTGGAATATATATATTACTAAATCTATTGCTATAATGATTCACAAAAACACTTACAATATTGCAGAATCATTGCATCAATGAATCCTATTTCATCAAACAATTGGTTGAACTATGCAACGACTTATTTCATCAAGGTCTCTAACATCTTTCAAGCTAGAAAATTGCCCAAATGCTCTGGAGGGTCTCTAATTTCGTTGAACTCTATTAAGTTGGAAACCTTGATACCATAGGGAAGTCACTTTAGCATAATTGCATGACAAAAAGGGCTATGTTAGGAAGGGATAATGACAAGAGGAAGGCACTCATCATCATCTCTGTGTGCACTATTGCATAAAGGTCCAAAAATGGTTCTAGCTACATAGGTTTGTTATCTAGCATTAGTAGTCATAAGGGATGTGTAGCTATTAGATTGGTGAAGTGGAAGAGTGTAGTGCACTCTCCTCTTGTTTGGAAACTACTCAGTTACCCCTAGAGTCAAGGCTTTTCAGATTCTATGAAAAAGACTGAGAGAGCTTGGGCTGTGGGTGTTCAGCATACTAAGCGACTACTTTAGTAGTAGAATGAGCATATGTATCTTTGACTAGTGTCAGTAAAGCTTCCTATGTGAGCTATAGTAGCGGGCCCCTTCGGACTAATTCTTGGATATGGGTGGAACCTTTGATGTCGAAGGTGTTGTAGATAGCCAGTTTGAGTTTGGGGATGGTCTTTGTTCTAAGTTCTTCTAGCACTTCCTCTATGGAGGCATCAGTTGCTTGAACCTCAAGTAAATTTAGATCTCGCCTGCATTCTTAGTGTTGAGTGAATCAAAAAAATTTCTCATAGATGGTATAAAATGATGTGGTCGGAGGTCTCTTCAGAAATCATTTGTGTAGGATTAAATGTGGGTTTCTACTTTGTGAACATGCTTGCTTGGGGAACTTGCTCGAGTAGTAAAAATAATTAATACTATTTTTTTATTATTAATAACAATATTTATAGTGTTAGTATTTTGAATCATAATAAAAAAAATCAATGATGAAGGAATATTCGATGAATACATTTTTTTTTAATTATATCGGTAGCATATCCATCCTTTTCACATGAGTCATCTTAATTATATATGTGGTTTGATATGATTCTCATTACATTATTATTCAAATAGCTTTGTAGAGGTATTTTATTTCTTTCTAGAGAGAGGGGAAAAAAAACACGATTTCTTGTCAGCTATGATCACTTGATGATTTACTCAACAAACCTGTCATGTCTGTTAAATTTATAAATTTTGCAGGTCACATGGATAGTTGAAATGTGATTATCCGAGTCGGCGTGGACCCGACATAGATTTATATCATTGCTCATCATATTTAAAGAAAATTGGTCCTCCTCTAAACATACACCAATCACCCAGCTCTCTCTGAAAGGGTTACTTTGAGTTTATTGGCAAGTTTACTTCTTCATATTTTGACGTCATAGCCCAAAAGTAGTCTTTATATTATTTTTGTCCTACCACACTGAATTGAATTGTTTCTATTCCATCTCTTCTGGCAAACGTGGAAACTCCCAAACCAAACCAAATAGAGGTAATAAGTAACGTGTAAAACCGAAGCCAAATATAGAAGTTCTTTCTATTTTCGGCGATTAACCAATCCCTTCCCTTTATCCTTTCTTTTATGGTAGACGTCAATGTCGGCTGCTGAATCATGAATGTCACATTAATTGAGGTGGAGATAATTTATTTAAATTTCTAGGGTGAATTTATATATATATATATATATATATATTATTTATTATGTATGGTAGTCTATTAGAGTTCAATCCCTAACCTCATACTTTATACATGAGATTTATGCTAGCAAAGGCCATTTGACATCTCTCCCTCTCTCTCTCTCTCTCTCACACACACACACACAATATATGTATATGTATTTATATTCACTCATCTTATGTTTGTTTTTATAGTTTGAAAAAAGAAAAATGAAAAAATCTTGAACAACATTCGAAAAACAGATATATTCATCAAGCTTAATCATTAACCTGGCTTTATTTTATTTTCCCTAAACATTTTCCATTTCAAAAAGATGAAGTCAAACATCATTATTATATATATATATATATTAATATATCTTCTCAAAGCATGATTATACATATATGAAAATATTAATAGAATATTTCATTTTCAACGTACTAATTAGATAAAGAGTATTAATTGCCATATTAATTTAATATTTACAGTATAATTTATTTCTTGTGAAAATAAAACTAAAAAAAATAATTTTCTCCCAAAACAATCTATAACCTTTCAAAATAAATAAATCAATAACTATAAATTAAGTTCCTTAACCCCATTCCCCAAAATTCAATATTCGGATTCCTTGAAATGCCCAAAATAAGACCAAAAAAGGCCTATACTTATTCTCTTTTATCTCAAACTAATTTATATCACTTTTTTCCACTTCATCTTACTTTCCAACAACTTCTCTTAAAAAAAATATGCTACCGTTGATTTGCTTATCTCACATCCGAAACTCATTTTTAACAATTATTCTCATATCTAAAATTACTCTATTTCATTTTTTGGCCAAAATCCACATCTCAAAAAAAATATGCTAAACACTCACTCTTAATTACAAGGCCGGTCAAAGACTTGGAAGAGCGACAATTAGAAGTTGGGAAGTGCAAACTCTACGTAATCCAAAATTCTAGGGACCAATGGCAATATTGTCTACCATCTAGGTTGATCCAACTGTTAAATTCCCACAAGGCTAATGGCAAATTGCTGATCCTTTGGCCCGTTTGGTTTTATTTTTATTCTCGTTTTCTATTTTCATTATTTTTACAATTTAAAAAGATAATTAATAAAAATAAGCAGAAAGTGAATTTGTATTTAAATAAATTGTTGAAAAAGTTGTGATTATATTGAGTTCAATAGAATATAGGTGGATAGAGATAGAAATAAAAATAATAATAATAATAATAATAATAATAATAATAATAATAATAAAGAGAAAAGATATATAAGTTGTTGGGAGAAATTATATAGGTTATTAAAAAATGTATTTTGAGAATGAAAATAAAAATATATTAGGTGAAAATGTGTAGAAAGTGATGTGTTTTAATTTTTAAATAACAAAAAATCTGAAAATGGTTTGCAAATGAAAAAAAATGGGCCCTTTCTCTGTAACACCCCAATTTTTCAGATGAGAAATTATGAAAATGGCGAAGGCTTCAATAAAATTAAACATAAGCTAACAAGTTGTGAAATGTAACAATTGACCTTAATTTAAAATAAATTAAACATATTAGGGCTTGAATATAATTATGACTCATAGGACTGCATTATAAATAAGGTCAAGACCTAATTGCTTGAAAATTTAAATGTTTGAGGTTGAAAAGATGAAACAATTGAAGGTCTAAGGGCTTAATAGAAAAATTAGGGGTCAATGTCAGGCACTCAAGAGGTGGGAGGATCAAATTGAGAGTTGAGGAAAAGTTTTTTTCTTGGGGAGAAGGGGGTGCAATTTTGAGAAAATAGAAAATATATAAACCAAGTCCCCGCAATTGCTTAAATTTTTACATGCAAGAGTAGTTACCATTCTCTCAACCCAACATCTCCACCACCGTCAAAAAACTAAAACCAAGCCTACCATTACCTCCTCTCATTCCAAGGACCACATTGGTACCAAATTGGCAAAGAAACGACAAGCAAGTCGTCGAGAATCGAACATTGAAAAAAGCTCACAGCAGAGGTGGCAATCACGATAGTTCTAGCCACTAAACTCTAGAATTGCAAAGTGGATCTTGATGGGCTCAACTAAAGGAACATGCCAATACCCTCAATTAAAAAAATGGGCCATCGAAGAATGAGTAATTGAGGTAAAGATGAGTAGCATTGTTTATCGTCAAATGGAGTGGCAGAATGGTGGTGAATTGTAAATTAGTTGAATGGTTTTGATTAGCACAGCGAAGCGCACTTGAAGGTAGTGACCGCACATAACTCCGGTAGGTGGCAAAGGCAAGCTCCAATGGCTCCAACAGCTGGGGGCAGAATCTTCAAAAAGGCAATCCAGACGCATGTAGAAGGGTTTCAGGCTATAAATTGACCTCAAACTTGGCCAATTTGGGTAAAGTTCCAATTAATCAATTAATTGATTCTTGGTTTACTCTAATTAAATTGTTAACCCAATTTTTGATGTAAATATGAATTATTTGGACTAAAATATGCAATTATAGATAGAATAATTGGATATTGAAGTTGATTATAAGTAAAGTGTGGACCTGAACCTTTAATAAAAACACGAATATCCATAATTGTATTAATTAATATGCCAGAAAAATTTTAATCATATCATATATATAACGGTTGAATATTAATAGGAAATATGTAAAATTCATAAGATATTTTAAAGTTAGAAAATATGGGCTGGACATGTTAAAACTAGATATTATCAATAAAATATAACATTTTGACTCAAAACTATTAAACTATGTAACTAATACTACTCAACTGTCGCATCTTGTTTAGGAAATAGAATTTTGAATTGACAATACAATAAAAACCTTAACTGCTTAACCGAACTAAAAGCATGGTGAATTTGGTAAAACAACTTAAATCAATTAAAACTATTGGATTATTGTAGTGTAATACACCCATACATGAACAAGACTGAAAATTAGATAACTAAAATGTTCATGTGAAATAAGGAATTAAAAAGATTAAAACATGTAAGTGATTATAATTACCATTAAATAAATCCTAAACAATCGTATTGATGCTTATGTGTGTTCTAGTTAAATAAGAGGGGAGGATCAAGATATCCCTGAGCAATAGAGGACCAATATTATTGTTGTTGAGAATTAAGGTGAGGTTATAATTCATATTCTTACTAGGAAAAGAATATGTCCATTTTTGTGAATATAGATTTGCTCGTTCGCTCTTTAATTCGACTATAACTTTCATGACACTCAAGTTTCTCTATTGAGCATTATTGATTACTTTGTTTTCCTATATTATGTGACATTGCCTCTGAAATTGTGAATAATAAGATTTTCTTACTAAACTATCATTGAAACGATCTTTTCGACCAATTATTTTTTATCTTTTTTGAACTCGTTACACTGTATTGATTTTAGAATGGTCATGTCAGTTGATTGACTAGTTGGTTCTTAGTTTCATTAAGTTGGCTATCAATTGATCATGATATTGTTGTTTAATTTCTAATACGAGTATTGGACTGTTTACTATTGTTGGTACCTTTGGAGACACCTTTAAGGAGTTTTGGGCTGGAGACTAAGCTTAGAAAGACTACCAAATGGAATAGACTGATGATAGCTGATCTTCTAGTTGATACCTATTAATGATCCTGTTACATAGGTAGTTAGAGGTTAGCTATCTATGAGCGAGGGATCGACATGCTATCGGCCATGCCATATGATCTGTATTGTTATGCCTAGCTAATTAGTCAAGCAATGGAAGAGTAAAGAAACCCCTTTTTGATAAGTTCTAAGGAGTCTTAAGGTTCCCTCAATAGCCCTTTTAATTGTTTAGCCTTAATTTTTGTTAACGAGTTTTATTGTATTATTTATATTATTAAACTCATAATATTATCTCTGTTCTCATGCTACTTGTTACTATTTGAAATCTTGTACCCCAATTATTATGTTTATCACAAGCTTAAACTCATCTTCAACCATTATCTCATTATGTGAACTTTGATTTGTTGGAACAATCTTCCTATATTTTGTCTTATTTAAGCTTCACCAACACGCTTGTTTGTTCTCCTCTCTTTTTATGCTTAAACTAATTGTTATTTCACCTCACTAAGTTATTAGAACTTACACCTATTTCATGTTCTCATTTCTCTTTCCTAAATAAAACTTGACAAGTAACAAGTGAACCACCTTAGGCTGTGTTACTGTAATTAGTTTTGTTATTGGCTCCCAGTTGTGCAGGACCTAGACGTGTTATGTAAAGACTTATGAATGTAAGCTTGACTCTATGACCTCTCATGTAGATGCTTATGCTTTTATGGTTATAATACTAGTGACAATCATGGACTTAGACCTATTATGTAAAGTTTAGGTATGTAAGCTTAAAACTTATATGACATATGTCAATGTCTTATGTGTATTTGGGTTTTAGAGCTAGTGTTATTGTGAAATGTTGTATAGTAGAATATAACAACTAAGCTAAATGGTTAGCATTTGAGTTGATGCAGATTTATTTAAATTGGGTACTTTAGGGTGTTGGTTGAGCAAAATAAATTATGCGAACAATTACGCAAGTTCACATCTCACAACAAGTAATAAAGCAATGAGAAAAGTGTCAATCCAATGAGAAACTAAATTATTTGTTACTAATTACTAATTTATCACACACTTGTTTTATTCAAACAAAAATCAATTATATAGGAATTAAAACTAAAGTAATGAGAATAGTAAAATAATTGTACTAATTAAGATTTCTACCGGGATATAGAAGTCTAGAATTATGATTTCATCAATCGAATAAGATGATTACATAATTTTCTCCTTATGAAATTATAACGAGTTATTAGTCTTAAGTCTGATGCAATTACGGCGGTTTTTTGAATTACCCACAATCAAATCCCTAATGTATTCAATTCACTATATTCCTATGTGAATTAACTAAATTAGGGATAAGGTTGTACCACTCAACTAGTTCCTCAGGGCAAGCAAGTATATTCCCATCCTACTCACAAATTAATTAGTTCATCAATTTGAACAATTAATCCTAAGGTCTTCTATTGTCAATTAATCCCTAAATTCTCTTTTTCAAGACTCCTCTAGGGTTTTAAAATACACTTGATTGTTGATTAGACAATTAAATAGAAAAAGCACACCATAGAAAAAATAAGCTTAAGTGCTACTAATTTCATGGAAGAAAATCATGCATCAATTTATTCAAAAGAATCCATCATAATCCTAAAGTAACGAATTAGTTCATGATTGAATTGATAAACAAAATATGAATCTTGGGATACTTGAATGTTGTATCCGCAAATTGCAAGGTTACACTAGTTAGCTTGATCCCTCCCTGTCCAAGTTACTGGTAGATGGAATGTGGCATTAAATTTATGCTTGCTTCCAAATCGTAAAGTGACCTTCCAAAATATTTAGTACCAATTTTGCATGGTATGGTGAAACTCCTAGGATCCTGAGCTTTGGAGGTAACTTCTTTTGGATAATTGTACTACATTCCTTTGTGAGAGCTACTGTTTCAAATTCACTCAAGCCTTTTCTTAAATAAAATTTCTTTCATGAATTTTACATAACTAAGTATTTGTTCTAAGGCTTCAGCAAACAGAATATTTATGTGGAGTTTCTTGAAAAACTCCAAAAACTATTGAAATTTCTTGTGTAAATTTTATTTCTTAAGCCTCTGAGGAAAGGGTGGAGATAGTTCAATAGGATTAACTTCTTCAACTTTCTACTTCTCATCCTTTCCTTTCACAACTGGTGATTCTTTTTTCAATTCCTCTAAAGATAGAGGGACCTTTTGAAATTCTTATAACTCTCTACCATTCCTCAAAGAAATAGCATTGCAATGTTCCTTACCTTCTCGTTTATGATTTATCTCAGTATCACTTGGCAAAGTCCTTGCTATCTCATACTCAATGCACTAGCTAATTGGCCCATTTGTGTTTTCAGTGTTCTAATTGAAGCTGATTAACTCTAAATTGCTGCTACTTGACTTTCAATTGCTGCTTCAGTTTTTGCCACGAAATGCATAAACATCTCTTCTAATGAAGGCTTCTTTTCTTGAGTTGATGGCTTTGTTTATTGCTAGAAACCTGATAGTGGCAATTTAGGAGTTGAAGATTGTCCTTGATAGTTGCTCCATAGAAATTAGGGTGTTTTGTCCATCCAAGATTATAAATATTTGAGTATGGATTATTTGGATTCCTGTTGAAGTTCCTAACAAACTGCATTGATTCCAAAGCATGTTGGCACTGATCACTCGAATGCATATCCCTGCAAATATCGCAAGTAGTAAATTGGCCCTCTATTGCTTGAACTAGTTGTGCTGGTTAAGTTATAATACTTGCAAGCGTGTCCATCTTCTTTGTTAAAGTGTCAAACTATGCATTCAAAGATGTAGTAGCATTTACCTCATAGATTTCTACAGTTTTCTTTGGTTGAGTTAATCTATTAGTTGGCCATTGATAACTGTTTGCTTCTATCACTTCAAATAACTCAAATATTTCCCCAATCTTTTTCCACATAAGAGGGCATCCTATAGCAACATCAACTATTATTCTTGTTTGTGCGGATAATCTATTGTGGAATGTCTGCACTTAAAGCCACTTTCTCAAACCATGATGAGGGCATTTTCTGAGCATCTCCTAGTATCTTTCCCATGCCTCATAAAAGGTTTCCTAATCAAACTGGACAAAGTAAGTGATTTCATTCCTTAACTTGATTATTCATGATGGTGGGAAAAATTTAGCCAAGAATCTCTATGCTAGATCCTCCCAAGGAGCAATGGATCCCAATGGTAAGGATGACAACCAACTCTTTACTTTGTCCCTTAATGAAAATGGAAATAACCTCAATTGGATTACATCATCAGAAACTCCATTATATTTGAAGGTGCCATAAATCTCCAAATAGTTAGCTAAATGAGCATTTAGATCTTCTGTTGGAGACCCCCCAAACTGTATTAAACTCTACATCATCTAAATGATAGCATGTTTGATCTCAAAATTATTAGCCTGAACCGATGGTCTAGCAATTCCTAACTGAAAGCCTTGAATTTGTGGGATAGCATAATCACCCAGATATCCATCTTCTTCTGTAATTTCTGTAGTATCCTCTTTTGCTCGCTGAAGTGCTCATCTGCGTTTTCAGAAAGTTCTCTCAATTTCTAGATCAAACAACACTAATTTTGGCTCCTGATTATCCTGCATATAATTGCAAGAATTCTTGAAATAAAAAATAAAATAAATCTGAATTAAAACTTGGTGCTTAAAGTAATATTAATGTAAACAAAATAATTTTAGTTCCTCAACAATAGTGCCAAAAACTTGTTGGTTGTGCAAAATAAATTATGCAAATAGTTATGCAAGTGCACATGTCACAAAAAGTAATAACATGATAAGAAAAATGTTGATTCCACGAAGAACTAAATTATTTGCTACTAATTACTAATTTACCGTACACTTGTTTTATTCAAACAAAAATAAATTACATAGGAATTAAAACAAAAGTAATGAGAGTTAAAAAAATGTACTGATTAAAATTTTTACTAGGATATAGAAGCCTAGAATTATGTTTTCATCAATCGAATGAGTTGATTACATAATTTTCTCACTATGAAATTAATAACATGTTATTACTCTTGAGCCTTATGTAATTACGGGGTCCTTTTGGATTACCTGCAATATTTAAATCCATAATTTATTCAATTCACTATATTCCTGTGTGAATTAACTTTATGGATAAGATTGTATCACTTAACTAACTCCTTGTGGCAGGTATGTATATTCCTATCCTACTCACAAATTAATTAATTCATTATTTTGAACAATTAATCTTAAGGTCTTCTATTATTAATCAACCCCAAGATTCTCTGTTCGAAGACTCCTTTAGGGTTTAAAGATACATTTAACTGTTGATCAAACAATCAAATAGAAAAAGCACACAATAGAAGAAATAACCTTAAATGCTACTAATTTCATGAAAGAAAATCGTGCATCAATTCATTCAAAAGAATCCATCATAATTCTAGAGTAACGAATTAGTTAATGATTGAATTGTCAAACAAAACATAAACAAAATGAAATATTATTTCAAATTCAAAATAGAAAGTAAAATCGAGGGAGAAAAAGAAACTCTATTTCTTGACGAATCGGATCTCCACTTTGTGCTTCTTTGAATCCTGAATTCTTGTGATACTTCTAATCTCCAAAATAACAAATCCAAATCTGGTCCTTGATTAAGTATCTGAAAGGCCTATTTATAATTGATTAAAAGAGTCTTCTGATTAGATTATGACTCAAATAAATAAAAAGGACTCTTCTTTCCATCCTTGATTAGATTATAAGGTGTCATCCTATCATCAATCCTACCAACTTGTGTCAATTTGTACCCTTTTTATAACTTCACCACTTCTATTTCTGTAATTCCAAGTTTTCACCAATTAGCAAGGGAATTGTAATTTTTGAACAAAAAAATTATTTGTTAATTCCTAAATATGATATCAAAATTAATACTATTAGGGACTTAAAAAGGGGTACGCATTTTGTTTTAAATTATTGCAAATAAGATTGGAGTGACGCATTGGCCCAAAGCAAACAACTCTCAAGTGGCGCGCTACATTTTCTCTTTAATAGGACAAGTTAGTTTCTTCATTGTGTAGCTTGGGCATTATTTAAGACAAATCAAAAGTTGTTTAAATTCTTTATTTCATTTTTTATTTCATCTTTTATATCAAAAAAATCAATACATGTCACGTACATCTAATTTTTAATTTATTATTTTTATAAAAAATATTTAATATATTTGACATATATCAATAAAATAGAATAGGAAATGAAACTAATAAATGGCATAGAATTTTTAGACTAATTTGATGGGTTTTAATCTAATTATTAAGACAAATCATCCATCTAACACTCACCTGACTCACGTTTTTTTAAGGGCAACTTATTCATAAATTCCTAAACCCACCTTCGCTTTAGCATTTAGTTCTCACCCATGTTTTTCTTAGTTTGAACTCCTAATGTAAAGTTTCAATTTTGACTTTATTCCCCACTCACTTAAAATGACTGAAATGGCCTTAATTCAATGGCTTTTTTTTTTTTATATTTTTTTCATTCCATTATTTCCTAAACCCTATTGTTTGACACCTCTCTCTCTCTCTCTCTCTCTCTCTCTCTCTCTCTCTCTCTCTCTCACCCATCTATTTTCTGTTCATATTTCCACAGTGGAAGAAAGTTTCTTCCTCCTTTTTTTTTTCATATTTTCTACAATTGACTACAACATACTAACAAAAAGCAGGCTTATCTTGTCTCTATTATCACACGGCAAAGCAACAGTGTAATTTTTGGTGAGTAGTGGTTATTTTAATTTTTTTTTAGCCTAAAAAGAAGATGGGAACAAAGTTCATTTGAGAAGTGTATGGTAATACAAATGTGTTTGAAATTGTTGATTTGACCATTCTAAAATAGAGGTGGTCTATTGCTACCTTATTAGTTTAAATTTTCAAAAGCTTCAAATTAATGTTCTAGAAAATGGACTTTCTTATTTTGAAAATGGGGATAGGATTTGACATGTGGTACAAAATGGCTTTATAGATTTTCAACAATTTTTAGTATAATCCATTTGAAAATGAGATAAAAAGAGAAAACATATTTTCACCCTTAAGATTTTTGAAATCCTAAAAAATTGAAACCTAACGCTACCTTACTGTCTGTAATCCGTACAAGCAGAATGGTATTTATTATTATCTTATTCTTTTGCTTCTTTAAATTTATTTGGTTTCATAAATATGTATGGTCTTCCATAGTTTTATTTTAATACCTTTCATGATGTATTAATTCAGTCAAGTAGTGGGGAACAACATCAAATTCAACTATTAAGGAGTTGTATGTACAATGGAGAACTATATATCATGTCCATTTTTGAAAGTATGACTCTAATGGGACTGTACTTTCAACTAAGAAAAGAATGGTGTGAAATGTTTTCTCAATTACACACAATCCAATTTCCCCATCAAAAAATATGTGACTTTGAATTGATATTCAAGCATTAAGGCATAGGCAATGTGGTAGAACTAGGCATAAACATCATTCATGCAAAGATGCTACGACTAGCTAGAATAGCTTGACCTTACTAATGTATTTGCTTACCATTGTGTTGCATACGTATGCTTGCTATACCTTCTTGTCATTACCTTGTAACTAATATCTTTTTTTATTCATTATTAATATGTAGGAAGAAGGTGCATGAAGAGGATACAATCAATGTAAGAAAGATTGCACGATGCTCAAAGATCAAAGATAGTAGCTAATTTTTTCTTTTTTAAAGCAGATGTTATACCCAGAGTATTTGGACTATTATGTAGTAATATTAGTTGTCCAGCTGTTGGGATGTTTGGAATTTTTTGTAATGCAATATATACTATTTTTTGTTTACAACAATGCTTGATATTATAAAAAAAAGTATTTGATTTAGGCACTTATGCACTTCACAAATGTGTTTATGTGCTGAAATTACATTTGTTGTGTACTTATAATTAGGGCTTATATACATGCTTTTACAAAGAATGATTTTAACCTCAATTCAATGTGTGGAGCAATCCAATGAAACATAGTACGAGTTGGAATGTTTGGTATTACATGTAGTGCAATTAATCACATTTTTAGATACATTACCAAATCTATTGGATACCTTAAATACAGATAAAAATGCCATTTTCTATTAAAAACGATATTGGATATCCAGAAAAAAGTACCCATTTTAGGCATTTATGTACTTCAAAAATGCATTTAAGTACTAAAACTATACTTGTTGTGTGCTTACAATTAGGGCTTTTGTGCTTGCTTTCACAAAGAATTATTTTAACCTCAATTCAATATGTGGAACAACCCAATAAAACATAGTGCATGTTGAAAAAACATATTTAGTCCAACTTTCTTAATTTTTTTAACACTTTTAGTTCCCCGCCCTCAATTTTTGTTAAATGTTGATGGAATAGTAAAAAATGAATTACTAATAGGCCCTTAAAGTATGATCCACATACAAGAAAACCCACAAATACATACAAATATAAAATATTCATTAACATTTATAAAAAAAAATTTAAAAATTAAAAAAAAGATACAAAAATTACATAAAACCTCATAAGATTTGATTGTTCTAGTTATTTTTCAGACAAAAATGCCATGGACCTATTTGTAATATTTTCGATATCATGAAGTATAATTTTAACATTGTTTAAATTACTCATAAAGATGTAAATATATTTTATTATGAATAAAATTTCTTAAATATTGAATAATCTTTAAATGCAAGACCAATTAAAAAAAAAGTAATTCATAAACAAATCTAAAGTAATTTAAATAAAATTCAATTAAATTTATTTATTAATTAAATAATAAAATAAGTAAAAAATTAGAAAAATTAAAATTAAAATTAAATCCACCTCTAAAATAATATAATTTTAAATTAATTTTATATCAAAATAATAAATGTATGTAAAATAATTTAGTTAAGTTAAATTGAATTTATTTATTAATTAAGAAACAAAATGATTAAAATTAAGTTTATTTATTAACTAAAATAATATTGATAAATATAATTAAGTTTATTTATTAATTAAAACAAATAATTAAAAGATAAAAATAAATTCTTAAACTATCATACTAACAATATAATATAATTTCAAATAAGTATTTTATGGTTGTAATCATTTTCATATAAATTTAAATCATTTTGAACAATGTAAATTAATAATTTAAATGAAATGAAATAAATAAAAAAATCAACTATTTTTAATAATACTAAATTAGTACTTAATAATACATAGAAATAAAATCATATTCAAAATAATTTTAATTAAATTTATAAATTAGTTAAAAAATGAATAAGTAAAAAAATAAAAAAAGAAAAGAAAGTTGTCTTCCTCCCAACCCCGCCCCCACCACCCCCCCCACCCTCGGCTACTCCCAGCTAGAACATCCTCCCCCAACCCCTACACCAACCTACTCCCTCCCCACCCACGTCTACCCATGCCGTGGCCTACAATGCACAGATATGGATACAGTGACACAGACACAATGACACATTAAATTTTAAAATTTTAGGACACAACACAGTTATCATAATATATATAATTATATATAAGTATTTATTAGTCATATTAATGTATGTAATATAAAATATATATCAATGTAAAGTGAAAAAAAATGAACAATAAATATTAAATAAGTATATTTTAAATTCAAATAAATAACAAATCTCCTAAATAGGAATAAGTATTAGACTTCATGTAAATTATATAATGACAATTTTTAGTACAAAAAACTGCAATATTGATCATAAAAAAATATGTAATAATATAAAAATTATAACTAATAACATTTGAAAAGATTTATACTTATCAATTATCATTAAAGATTTGCCATAACTTATTAATGGTGATAACTTAAATACAATTTTTGCCACTATTAAATGGGTAAAAATTATTATTGATGATAGAACAAAAAAATTTTGTTACTTACGTATACATAATTGGTGCCAAGTTTTCCATGATCATTTATCATTTTTTATAAATGTTTTCTAAGCATTGAAATTTATTAGGATATTATGATCATAGTGAGATTTTGTACTAACTTTGTTTGTCATTTAAAAAAATTTTATATTATTTATTAGCCCTTAAATTTTGTAAAACTTAATTTTAAAAAAAAAAAACATTGTCATGTCTGACATCATGTCGGATTTTATCTTTTTTATTTTAATATTTGGACACTTATTTGTCATGTTTGACATGTGTCGGAGCCATGTTAGGGCTGTGTCCATGTCCGATACATGTTGGACACTACACAAAGTGATTTTTTAGCATGTCTATGCATTATAGGCCGTGGCCAAATCTAGAGCCTGACCAAGGGCATGTATGCCCCTGGCCCTGCAGTAGTAGATCGTGGCTATTCAACTGACTTCTAGATTTGGATTTTTGTGGATGTAGGGGCAGGGGGTAAGGTCTTATATATACATATGTATATATGTTTATATATATAATATACATGTGTATATATACACATATATGTAAATATATTATATTTTGAATATATTTTTTATAGAGATCTTGTGTAATTTATTTTTTTAGCATTTTTATTTGTCTAATATTTTTTGATGAATGTTAATGAATATTTTATATTGTTAAGTATTTGTGGGTTTTTTCATAAGTGGATCAAACTTTAAGGGCCTATAAGTAATTAATTTTTTACTATTCCATCAACATTTAATCAAAATTGAGGGCAGAAGACTAAAAGTGTTAAAAAATTATGAAATTTGGACTAAATGTGTTGAGTGGCAAAAATTTGGTACCAACAGTATTCAAACAATTAAACTGTGGAACTAAAAGTGGAATTTTTCTTATTTTTTAGATACATTACCAAATCTGTTTGATATCTTAAATGCAAATAAAAATACCATTTTTTGTTAAAAATATTAGTGGATATACATAAAAAAAAAGTACCCATTTTAGACACTTATGTACTTCATAAATGCGTTTATGTACTGAAACTACACTTGTTCTGTACTTACAGTCAGGGCTTTTATGCTTGCTTTTACAGAGAATGATTTTAACCTCAATTCAATGTGTGGAGCAACCCAATAAAATATAATATATGTTGGAATGTTTGGTTTTGCATGTAGTGCAATGTATCACATTTTTTAAATATATTACCAAATCTGTTGGATACTTTAATTGTAGATCAAAATACCATTTT
>JACGDI010005624.1:2219-73308 GCA_014898725.1 Jacaranda copaia | reverse complement strand
TGTTAAAAATGATACTAGATATGCAGAAAAAAGTACCCATATTAGGCACTCATATACTTTAAAAATCCATTTATATACTAAAACTACACATGTTATGTATTTACTATTAGGGATTTTGTACTTGCTTGTTCAAAGAATGACTTTAACATCAATTCAATCAGTGGAGCAACCCAATAAAATATTTTGATCATACTTCATGATTTAATGATCATGAAATAGGCTGATTAGGTCTAATGGTGAACGCTCCTTCATGTGCTGAGAATGATACTAAAAATTTAGAAAAAAAAAAAAAGTACCCAATTCTGGCACTTATGTACTTAGGGATAGGATTTATGTACTGAGTTTCTATATGTTGTGTACTTGTGATAAGGGATTCTATACATGGTTTCCTAAAGGCAGATTTTAACCTCAAATCGACATGTGGAATAACACATTGGTGCATAAAGACCCACAAAGTATATATTGTGTACTTGTAATAGTGCGTGTTGGAATGGTTGGGAACACAAAAACCCAGATCTCACCACTTGTGGTGTCATTTTTCCTAGTATAAAGCTTTACGCATAAGGTAAATAAATCCTTATGATCACCCTATCATCACTAAATGAGTCATTATGATCTTATTATGTGGTTTGATGATCATGAAATAGGCAAATTAGGCAGAATGGAAAATATTCCCTCATGCACTAAGAATGATACCAAAAATCTAAAAAAAGGTACCCAGTTTTGACGCTTATATATTTGCCTTTCCAAAAGCCAAGATGAAGTTCAATTCCATGCTTGCAACAATGCATAAGACACCCCAATGCGAGAAAATAATGGTTTGTTGAACAAATGATCATGATAGTATGTTTTGATATGGTTGCAAACTTAAACACCCATATCTAGCAACTTGCGTTCTCATTCGAAGTGGTATAAATCATTAATGCATGAACTAAATGAATCCTCCTGACACCACCATGGTAAATTAGTGAACCTATCATGACTATATGAGTCCTGGACTAATATGCTATGACCTTATGATCATGCAATAACCAAATTAGACCAAATTGAACTCAATCTCTTATTTGCTAAGAATGATTCAGAAATTGATGAAAAAGCACTCAGCATCGGCAATTATGTACTCTAGAACTACATTTATGTATTGAATTAATTAATATTGTGCACTTATTTTTCATGTTTATGCACTTGCTTTTCTAAAAGCCAAAATGAGGCTCAATTTGATACATGTAACTATGCATAAGAAACCCTAATGCAAGAAAATAGTGGTTTGTTGAAGAAATAGTCGTGATAGTATGTGTTGATATGGTTGGAAACTCAAACACCCACATCTAACAAATTGTGTTCTCTTTCAAAGTGGTATAAACTATTGATGCATAAGCTAAATAAATTCTCCTAACACTACCGTGGAAAACTAGTGAACCTATCATGACTATATGAGTCCTATGACTAATATGCTACGATCTTATGATCATGCAATGGCCAGATTAGGACAAATTGAACTTGATCTCCTATATGCTGAGAATGATATTGAAAATCAATAAAAAAGCACTCAGTATCGACAATATGTACTCTAGAATTGCGTTTATATACAACATTTGTTAATGTTGTGTACTTATTTTTTGCATTTATGTACTTGCTTTTCTAAAAGCCGAGAAGAGGCTCAATTCGATGCGTGCAATAATGCATAAGAGACCATAATGTGATAAATTTATGGTTTGTTGAAGAAATGATCATGTTAGTACATGTTGAAATAGTTGAGAACTTAAACACAATCATCCAACGACTTGTGCTCTCATTCATAATAATATAAACCATTGATGTATAAGCCAAATGAATCCTCCAAACACCATCATAGGAAACCACTGAACCTATCATGGTTATATGCGTCTTAGGATTAATACGTTGTGGTCTTATGATCATGTAATGGCCAGATTAGGCCAAATTAAACTCGATCTCTTATGTGCTAAGAATGATACTGAAAATCCAAAAAACAGCACTTAGTATTGGCATTTATGTACTCCAAAACTGAGCTTCTGTACTTAATTTGCAAATTTGTGTACCTGTTATGCGTGTTTCTATACTTACTTTTTCAAAGGCTGAGAAGAGGCCTAATTTGATTCGTGAAACAACACATAAGATACCCTAACAAGATAAAACTATAGTTTGTTGAAGAACTGGTCATGATAATATGTACTAAAATGGTTGGAAATTCAAACACCGACATCCAACCACTTGCACTCTCATTCATAGTAGTATAAATCATTGATGCATGAGCTAAATGAATCTTCCAGACATCACCATAAAAAATCACTAAACTTATCTTGGCTATGTGAGTCCTAGGACTAATACATCATGGTCTTATGATTATGCTATGGCTAAATTAAGCTAATTGAACTTAGTTCCTTATGTGTTGAAAATGATACTGAGAATCTGCCAAAAAAAGGTACCCAATTTTGGCATTTATGTACTTTAGAAATGTATTTATGCATTGAATTTGCCCTATTTGTGTATTTATTTTGCTTATTTCTGTACTTACTTTTCCAAAGGTTAAGTTTAGTCTCAATTCTATGGTTGGAACAACACATAAGACACTCTAATACAATAAAATCATCTTCTTCTTTTTTTTCAAATAACGCTCACAATAGAACATGTTGAAATGGTTAGGAGTATAAACACCCATATCCAACCACTTGTACTATCATTTATACTAGTATAAATTATTGATGCATGAGCTAAATGAATCCAATGGCTTATCTAATTAAATTTAATTTAATCTCTTATGTTATGAGAAAGATACTAAAAAGAGAGAAAAAGTACTGATTTTGATATTTTAATATTGGATTTATGTATTTTTGTACTGAATTTACCTTGTTTTGTACTTATTTGCATGTTTTTGTACTTGCTTTTTTCTTCATCCAAATTTTCCTAAATTCGATATATAAAACAACACATAAAACTCTCTAATATAGTAAAATCATGTTTCTTCAAGTAATGATTGTAATAATATATATGCAAATGGCTAGGAACACAAATTCCCACATTTAACCATTTGTGTTTTTGTCCATACTAATGTAAACCATCATTTTGTCTGGTAAATGTATCCTTCCAATATCACTATTGAAAGCCAATGCATCTCCCATGATATACATCGATCCTAGGACTAATAAATCATCATTTGATAATCATGCAATGGCTTAACTAACTAAATTCAACTTAATCTTCTATGCACTAAGAATGAGACTCTAAGTAGACAAAAAAATATCAATTTTCGGAAGTTTTATACTAGATCTTTACTTTTTTGTACTGAAATCTTCTTGTTTTGTACTTGTTTGGCATGTATTTTACTTACTTTTCATTAGGTGGAATTTATGTCAATTTAATACGTGAAATAACATGGAAGACCCTCTAATACAATAAATCATGTTATTCAAGTAATGGTTGTGATAGTATATGTGCAAATAGTTGGGAACACAAATACCAAAATTTAACTCATTTATATTCTTATTTATACTAGTGTAGAACATTGATCTATGTGCTAAATGTGTCATTTTGATATCTCCATTAGAAAGCTAATAATATATCATGGGTATATCTACTATAGGACTAAAAATTAATGATTTGATCATCAAAAGAATAACTTAAATAATTAAATTCAACTTAATTTCTAATGTATTAATAAAGAATGATACCATATACTGAGAACATAATACTATATTTTTTTTAAATTCTAGTGCTTGATTCTAGATATATTATACATGATTTTTATAATCTAGTATATTTTTAGTGTGTTTTTATAATTATTTTTTCTTATGACGAAATTTAGCTTGTTAGTGTTGCATTAGAAATTATTAGTATTGCTATGCATATATAATACTATATATATGCCTTGAAAATTACTAATGTAACAATTCATAACACATACCTTAGTAGCAATATTCATATTCATATCAATTTTCATTTGATATATTTTTTTTAATTTATTATATATGGCGAGCATCCATATAAGTTAAATAACAAACATTCGTTGTATTCAAATTACTTTACAAATTAGAAACATCCCATATCATCATCCAAATACTCAATATGAATACTAAATTATCCTAATAATAACCATCCAAACATCAACATTCAGCATAGAATGGAGCAAATTGTGCTTACGAGTCAAAATTGTTGCCCTCTACAAATCCTACCTCGATTAGGACAATAGTTTCCTCATTTTTGTCCTATAAAATATAGAATGTATGATCAACAATTGGCTAATTAAAAATAAGTATAAATAAAAAGATGTGAACATTTCAACATGTATAATTAAGGTTCTAGAAATACAAATACAATTAAAAAGTATTGAAAGTTTGCATTTTGGTAATATAATTACTTACACATAATACTGAACCAATTAGTGAAATCATAATTTGGAATGTGTTAAATTAAATAGATGATAATCAAATTAGGGCTCCTAAAAAAGAAAATCAATTTGCATTAACTAAAATGATAGGAAAAACAAACAAATTTAAGAAATTTTTCTTTAGTTTCACAACCAAGAAATTTTTGTGAGAATAAAATATAAATGAAAATCAAATTAAGGTTTCTAAAAATGAAAACCAATCAGCATTAACTAAAATGATAAGCAAAACAAACAAATTTAAGAAATTATTTTTTAACCTCACAACTAGGAAATCTTTATGAAAATAAAATATGTTCTTGTTAAAGTGAAGTTCCTTATTCAATCTCTAAAAATATGGTCAAAATTAAAAGTTTTCTTTTCTTAGGCAACAACAACGGTGGATGAAAACTTGAGAAATGAGAGAAAGCAGTATACAAAATAATAGGGAATAATAGTAATGAAAATTTCAGAAATGGAGGGGAAAAAAAAAGAAGAGAAAACGTGAAATGGAGAAGAAAACGTGAAAGGAAAATTAGAAAATGTGGAAGAAGAAACGAATGTTGGGTTTTTTGTAATTTTAAATTTAAGATATGGGCAATTTAAAATTTTTAATATAAGTAGAGAGTTGACTTAAAATTTAATTTTAAAATAGGGAGTGTTAAAAAAAAAAAAAAAAGAAGCAGGAATTGAACATAAAAGTAAAATTACATATAGGAATTTAAGGCCAATTAACCTTTTTTATAATTATTTTTTTTTCTTCTTAAAAGGAACACATCATGAGATTGAAATATCACAAGGGGTGTCATATCTTGTTGCAACAAACGCACGAACCAGTATAAATGCAAGAACTACATGAAAAGACACGTTACTGAAACATTTGACGGAGATACGTTGAAGATTTTGGGAAATGAAGAAGCCAAGTCTTTACAGAAACCCGTACTGCCCCACGTGGACTCCCTCGTGCCATTTTTGGAGTTTGTAGCAGAATTCTGAAACCAACCCTACGGTTAGCCATGCATGCGCATGTGGCACCTGCTGCCATTCTACAAGCAATGTCGCTGTCCGCGCTTTAGCCAACTAAAAATAGGGCCCATTTTCTAATAATATTAATGCATTTTTTCTGTACTTCCTTTTTTTTTTTTTTAAACTCTTTTCTCTTTGAATGAGGTTCTAAGCTCTTCTAAATATTTTTATAAAATATTTAAAAATTTATAAATTATTAAAGAGTATTAGATAAATTATTTTAGAAAGGAGTTTATAAAATTTTAAAATAAATCGTTAGAAATTTATAAATTTTTTTTAAAAAATAAGGATATTTCAATTTATTCTCAAAATTTTATCAAACCACTTTTAATTTTAACTGTTTTAATTATAAGATTACAATTATTAATATCTTATGAGATTTAAATCCTTATTTTATTGAAATAGTTTAATAATTTATTGTAAAAATAAAATTTAACATCTTATAAAATATAAAAATTTATAATTTTTTAAAATAAGTTTAACTAAAGACCTCCTTAATTTGTGCATGTTGCTTCCACATTATGTATTGATAGCTAAAAAATATCTAGTTGTGTGTTTATTTGAGGCAATAGTGATCATTTTGGTTTATCATATCCTGATGTGGGTACTCTAGTGCAACCACAGTTGAAAAATCAATTTAGTTATTCAATATTTGATCTGACATTGATCATGAAGAATTTATTGACTTATTTGATTGTACATATCTCATGTGAGGGATGTACAAATATTTTTAATTTAAATTATTGGATTTAAAGTACATTTAACATGCTATATGTACAAGTGATTTATATTGAATTTTAATTAAATGTTGAGGGTTTATTGTACTAAAATAATAACTACCCATAATAAAATATTTATTCTGGCCTCCAACCCATTAAATGGCTTCATATATATCTTGTAGCAATTAAATTGAGATTCTTTTTAAATGACTTTTTCATTAAACATATAAAATGTAGAATGAGCTTATTTAAATTTATTTTACTACTATATATTCTTTTTTGGTTTTAATACATATTGTATTTTATTATCTTTTTACGCATTCTTATTTTAACTCAATAAAAAATGATTAAATTTGCAATATGTATATCTAATAATTATATGTGATATACATTAATATACTTAAAATATCATATTAGCAAGGTGTTTTAAAAAAAGTATCAGAAATTATTCTCCATTGACATTCTCAAATCAATCCAAAATTTAATTAGTTATATTATTTTAATATCTTGTATTAATGTATTGACTAACATGAACCTATATTTATATTATAAAAAATTATAATTACTTCCTAACCTTAATGAAAATATGAAATGGTCATTTTATTTGTCATTGAAAATATTTACAAGAATATCAATAAGAAATTAAATAGTAAATAACAAAATGCCTTCTATTAAAAAAATATATATATTTTCATACATAAATGTGCATATATATACATATTATACTACATATATAAATACATAATATATAAAACATACATGTATAACCCTTACCCTCAACCCCCAACAAAAAAAAAAAAAAAAAAAAAAACTAATCCCACAAGCGGCCGACCAAGGCTAGCGGCCAGCGGCTGTCGCTGGGCCGCTGGACTAGTCATGGCCAGCTTGGCCATGGTTGAATGACTCTGTGGATGCGGGATTGATTTCTTTTGGGGGGGTGAGGGTGGGGGGGATTGGGTGGGAAGAAGGGGAAAGCGTGGCTCGGGGGATTTAGAAGAAAGAAGTTGCCTTTTTTTCCTCTCTAATTTTTTAATTGATAAATAAATTTTATTAAGTTAATATTGTTTGTTATTAATATCCCTTCCCCCACTACTATTATTCTTACTAACGGCCTTAGAAAATGAATATTTGAAAATAGATATTCTTATTGTTATTTTGAGGTGAAAATAAAAATCGCTTTAAAAAATAAAAATGAACAGGCCTAACTTTTTGTCTCTCCAATCTCTATAATTCTTTGTCCCACTACTAACTTTTCCCCACTCCAATCTCTGTAACTCATTTTTCCATTATTTTTTCATCTTCTCACTACTTAGTGTTGTAAACGAATATTTAAAAAATCATTTATTATTTGTATCCATATCCGTTTATACAAATTATTATTTGTATCCGTTAAAATAAATATTATTCATATTCAATTAATCGATATTAAATTATAAATGGATACGGATAAGATAAATGCATATACAATCCGTGTAATTCTTACTTCGATTATATATTCATTGAATATATCCAATTACATAATTGATTTTCGTAATTCAACTATATCTGTATTAGTATACGATCCGTTTAATACCTAATTTGAATATATATTCATTGAATATATCCAATTACATAATTGATTTTTGTAATTCAACTATATCTATATTAGTATATGATAAATATTAATATATTCTATTTTTTATGCATTATATATAATAAATTATATTTAAAAAAATATTGTATATAGTATATTATTATACACAATATATTATTTATATTTTTTTAAAAAAATCTCATAATCCATGTATGTATATATAAATTATAATTGAAGAATTGAGAAGAAAAAATAATAAACTTAATTAAAAATCATTGTCATATTGAGGAAAATAGAAGAATGAAGTCCATCAACATAAAAAGTATTGCTGGTTTATTTTATAAATAATGTACTTAAATTCTATTATTAATATGAATTAGTGCTAATGATCAATTATAAAATTAATCAACAATTAGACATCATGATATTTATTTGATTGCTTCATTTTTGTTAATTAAAAAATATGCATTTGTTATAGGTTAATGGATTCACCTATTTGGATATTCATAAATTGATATCCAAATAATTATTACTGAATATAATATTCAAAAAATAATATTTGAATTTGAATGCAGATAGTTTTAATTGAATATGGATGCACTTGAATAATTATAATAAAATTGGATATATTCGAATTAGATTAATATCTAATGGAATGAATTTGGAAATGATTAAATAAATATCCATCGGATCCATATCCATACCTGAATATTTAAAAAATTAATTATATACAGATATAGAATAGAGTATTCGATATGTTTAATACCTGTTTACACCTCTATCACTACTCATAACTACTTCAATAGGTTTCAATTGCATGGTTTGACTTTTTGGGCAAAATAACTAATTTTTTTTGTATTATTATTTCAACCAACAAAGTTAGATTGACTAGTTATTTCATAATTTCTTTATGATTGAAAAAAAATATTTGGTTATAAAAATTTTGTTATGTATTATTTTTTTTAATTTAATGGTGTCTTTCTCATAGAGTCATATAATCTTTTAATTGTATTGTGATGATAAAAAAAATTATTATATAATTATTAGTTAATTATTATTATTATTATATTGAATGAAAATTTCTCAAAAATAAAAGTACATTGCTCTCAAAAAATACTTATGTGCGTGGAAACTGTGTGCAACAGCCACTAGTGTGTGTGTGTGTGTGTAAGGAAAAATTACATGGGAATCAAACACGTTATCAATGGACTATTCACCCAATTAGCTACTTGAACTTCTTACAAATTAATGACGCAGGGATATGAGAATCCGAAATGGGAGCTCTCAAACAAGAGTCCATCAATACCAATATTATGGGCTAAGCACCTAGGAGGCGTTTGAAACCCAATAAGGAAGTTTTGGGATCATCATCCGCATGAGGCGCGGCCTTTTACCTGGACAATGTTCAAGTGAGATTGCATATAATAAATTGTTAGATTTTATTATAGTTGGACCTTGGTCCTTAGCTTCTCTATTTATGATTTTACTGTACCTACATTTTATGACACAAAAGCTGACTTGATCGGTATGGTCCAAATGAATGGTCTTAAGTGCCAGGGCCTAGGCCTAGGCTCACCAGCAATATGTGAGTAACCTTCTAATAATATATCATAAAATGGTCACAAAACTCTGTGATCACAAGCATATTTAATTAAATTTATTTAAAAAATATTATATATTTCAGTCTTATATGTTTTAAGATACTTTTAAAATTTATAATGTTTTAAATTGAATTTTAGAATTAAGCTCTTGAATTGTTTAGAAAAAATTAAATGAAATTTTGAAGCTTATTTAAATATTACTGATGATAATTTTTTAATTTAATATAATTACAATTAAATAAATTATTGAAAACTCTTAAAAATAAATTAAGAACTACTTATTTTTTTAAAAGGCTTATTATAAGATTCTAATATCTTATTTGAAAGCTTATAAACTGCTTTTTAAAATTATTGTATATCATTTTATAAACTTTAAATATCTCATAAAATATTTTAAAAAATTTATAAATTCACGAAATCACATAAAATCCAGAATCAATATTTCATAAGCTCGTATTTCAGTTACTTGCATAAACATTTTTTTTGGAGAAAGGAAATAGGGTTTGGCATGACACCAAGAACGTGGGGGTGAATTAATTATTACATTAAATTAATAAAAAATTGATTGATTTTCTTTTTACCAATTCCCGCCAAAATGGTTTTGTTGACAGAACGGTAAAGGAAATAGTGGATCAATCGACACTAATGATGGCAGGTGAGATTCTCCGACGAATATACACAATTGTTAATAGTATTATGTCGGAGCTCTGCCTTTTGGTTTAATTGTAGAGATTGTTTCACACGTTGTTGTTTTGGTACTTGTGTTCCTTTTAGACCTCCATATTTGGTGAGATAAACCTATATAATTATAGAAGTCAAGTTTCAAGGATTTAATCCTTCAACAATGTATCATGCAGCCCTAGTTCTTTCAACCACTCCTAACAACTTAGCTAATTAGCCCCTCTAAGATTTTGTGTGTGAAGGAATTGTTAGAATATTAGTTGGAAAATCCGTACCAAAGAAAATGGCAAACAAGAAAGGTTATTCAAGGGAGTTCTTAAGGAAACTTTTCACTCTAATGTTTTTGTTCACAATTGTTCTTCATTTTCTTGATCAGGGAATCCAAAAATGAGGAAGAGGTCTTCCTTTATCCTCTAAATTTCAAGTCTGGCAAGAAAATACATTCAAGTATCACAATATTGGGCTTAAAGTTGCAGAACTTTACATTTTCCTCCACCTAATTTGGTAGCACCTTCGTCACCTTATAGTGTCAAAAATGTTCTTGGAATTGCCACAAGTTCTCCTTCCACTTGATTAAGTATTGTGTGCTAGGTTGCATAACTTGTCATCTCCTAACCCTTGTAGCTAGCACATCTTCCATCTCCTTATCATAAGATTTTGTCGTGATGGGAGATGCTCTTTATGAATTACCTTGAGTTGGGTTCTCTTTGTCTCCATTATATGGTTTTAATGTACTTACATGGAAGTGGGTGGATTCTCAAAGTACTAGAAAGGTTAAGGCAATAAGAAAATTTACCTACCTTAGCAAAGATTGGAAATGAACCTTTCTATTGTCTTACCAAAAGTTTTGTGCATGCCTCTCAATACCTTGAATTATTACGGCAAGAGCTTTATCAAGATTTGGCTCCCTATGTTATACTTTTTCAGCCATCTCATCTTGCCAACCCACTTCCTCATTTGTCATCAGGGCCTCAAGTACTCCGTTTCCAATAATGCCATCATGCATCTTTCACCTAAGTGGTTCATTGACTTAGTGTTATTACACTCTTTTATTATATTTTTCCTCAAGTTCCCCTACTTAGGAACGTATAGGTATTGTCCCTTTGTGTAAAGTAGGCCATCAAATTTCAAAAATCATTCTGCCTTGACCTCTCAGGCTGATTTTATCATCTCTTTGGTTAAATAGGTATGCTCCAAGCCCTCAGTCCATGAGGTCTATTACCTCCCATTAGGCAAGGTTGATAGCTGCTGATTTTGGCTTTGAAGGTCTGATCTCCCCCCCTATCCAACAATTTCATTGATTGCCTTTGAAGTTCTTCTAATTGGGGTGTAGCCATTCAATAAGGTGCCATGATGGATTATTCGATATCTAGCTTAGACTAAATCTTGTCATTACTACAATACTAATATATGTAGGCAAATGTTTTTGCCTTTAAATGCCTAAAAAGTACATCTAATATATATGGAGCCAGTTTGGTATAAAAGCTCCCATAGTCATGGTCGCGAAAAATGCAGAGGCAATTATATGGATTGCCTCTATATGAAACTAATGGAGGCAATTTTTCTCCATTTAGGGGCTATTATTAAAGCTTCCATTCCTTATTTTTGAGGGCTTTAGATAGACAAAAGCTTCTAAATCCTATATTAAAATAGACACTAATCAATCAAGTGCCTTGAAAGGATAAACATAAAAAGTATTTAGTTATATACCATACAACAATTACAATAATGTATTTCTAAGAACCCATACAACCGTAATTTCATCAACCCAATACAACTCAATAGTCCAAATAATTCCTAAAAATTTTGGTCAATGTTTATTTCAATTTGAAGCATCCATTTTTGAAGACCTTACTATTTTTCTACGTTTAGTAAGCAAATGACAATTTTATTGCCAACTCAAAAAAAATTGATATTCTTTCAACATACCATCCAAATATTCCTAACAAGTGTATATCTAAGAATAGTTTCATACGTAGAAAAAAATACATGTACTTTGTTTCTCATAGTAGAAAATTTGTCAAACTTCATTCATTATACTTTCTACACAAATATGGAACAAACATTAGCAATATTATGTTTTCATCTCATGAAGATAGTGAGAGGTGTTGTTACTTTTTTAACATTCCATATTATGCTCTCACCTCATGAAGATCCACCAATTATATTGCTACTTTCTTTCTTTCCACTAAACGCACCCAAAATTGAAAGAATTAACACATTCTACCCTGCATGTATAGATGATAAAAAAGAAGCATTAACCAACACTAAAAGGATGGACTAGGAACCATTTAATCCACTTGCATATAATTAGAGCATAAAGGAGAGTAACATTAGTTGATCTAAGTCCAACTAGCATGCTCTTCCCAATTTTAGCAAGTAGCATAACCTTCTCTTTAGTACTATGAAAAGTGTTCCATAGTTATCACTATTCTTCTTCTGTTTTATACTTCAATTTTTTTATTAGCACTAGATAAATGCTTTTTTTATGTCATATACATGAAGCATTTAAAAGATATCTAGAACTATGAAGATGTGACTAGATAATCTTAATGAAGAATTCATAAGATTGCATGCAGAAACTTATAATTAGCTTAATATCTTCTAACAAGAAAAATACCCTTGTGCCATGGGCAAAAATCAACATAATATATCCCAAGAGAGGGGAAAATTTGAAAAACAGAGCTACCAATTTAGTGTCAACAAGGAGGTTAAATTGAAAGATCAGAAATAATAAAATTTAAGTAGACTAACTGTTCCATTTCTTCTCATCTCTTGATCAATTCATCAGTCATTTGATAAGATTTGTAGATTCACTATCAGAGGAATAATCTTCTGATACTATCAAGTAAAGTGGCAAGGGTTTTAAAGCTTTAGATTCTTGGAAATTTCAAGAAGTTTCTTAAATAAGGCATCCTTAGATCTTGACCAAATATGGGGACTTCATTTAGATCAATTTCAACTTTCTAGAAATAACATTCACCTTTAGTTTGAAGTCTATCTTTTGTAGCTAATCGTAAATTTAATGTTATGCTAAAATACTAAAGAAAACAGCATATTCTAAGTTTGGATACTTTTCCAATCTTTCTAAAGGGCACTCAAATTTAGCTTAAGTAGAAAAATGGATGCATACCCTAGCCCATAATTTATCTGCTAGTGCCCTTTGAAGGTTCTCATTTGGTGTAGGCTTTCCTGATCAAAACAAGCATCTCTAATCTCTAGGTATACCTATGTAGTAGTATAAAATGCCAATCTAAACCAGAGAAAGCTGATGAATATGAAAACATCTATTATAACTAGATCAGCATTGCAATCTTCACAATCATTGTAAGTTTTTTAGTAGCCAATCAATATTCATCTTAAACAATAATTCACATATTATCAGCAGAGGAATACCTGATATTTATAGATACAAACTGCAACTTTGTTTAAAAATAAAAGTACAGAATAGAAGAAGAATAGTAATAACTTTACAACTTATAGTTAACTTTAGCAATGAAATAGATGATGTTAACTCCTTAGCAAATGCCATTATAGATCCTCCACTTCGAAAATATACCTTACAGAAGCCATGAGTTGTGCTCCTTTTCAATCACCTATACATCTAACATGAATTTTTTTATTGCAAAAGGAAAAAATATATATTTAATAACTATTTTGAAAAAATAGTCCTAATTAAATCATTTTCTAATGACTATTGTTAAAATGAATTTACCATAATTGATGGCCATGCAAATTTTGAACCAACTACTTCTTTAATTATTGAGAAATGACCATGGGGCCCTATGACAAATTCTTGTTCTTTGATGGCTATCTCAGCATAAACTTCCCAATAGTCGGGTCTTAATTTGAATCATGCAACTTCTTTATTGGGATCCTTACTAATCATTCTACCTTGTAACACAACTTTTTCTGGACTCTTGAAATTCATTAGATCAAATCGTGCTGCTTGGGTATGTTTTATGCAGTTAATATATATAGTTAAAACGACAAGAAAGAATAAATAAAAAAGATTAATCCTCAACATATGCTTGAAGTTATAGTATCTATATCAACTTTAACCTTGGGCTTTTTGCTTTCAAGTCTTTTCTTCCTTTTAGTAATGTTCTTTGCTACAAACACTTAGAAAATATATTATAAGTAATATTTGAAAAGAGATTAAAAAGTAGAGTAATCATTTTAAATAGATATTATAATGAAAAAAAAGACCAAATTATGGTTCTTGAATTGGATGGATGATGAAGGTTGAGTTGAATGTGGTTGTGAACATATTCCTTACATAGTTGAGAAGGGACTTAAATGAAAAATAAGAAAAATTTGGAGCAACCAAATAAGAGATGGTAAAGAAAAAAGATAGTACCAAAATAGTGGGCTATACACATTAACTTGTAGGCTGACTTCTTGTTCTTTCTATCTTGTTTAAGTCATGATGCTGTATCGATTACTTAGAATAAAACGCTTGCAAGTTTGTAGTTGTTGGTTGCATAACTTGTATTTGTGCAGCCATTTCTTCAATGCTTTGTTGCATGCCATGCTCTTATATGCATATATGTGTATGCACATCAAATGTTTTATCAAGAAAAAAGAACATTCATTAGCAAATATAGTCACAAAATATATATTGACCTATATGCTTTGCATTTTTTCCATAGCCATCTTTATTGATTGCATTTGCACTACCATCTCTTCAATTATTTTTTTCATGCCAACATTTGTTTTTCCATGGGATGAACACACTCATTGAATGATATAATAGCTTGCTCCGCCATTCTTTTATACTCCATTCGAGTTGATTGTGACCCCAAAACATCAAAAGGCGATGGACCTAGCCCAAATGTATGCACATGTACAAGATGATCTTCTCTTAAGACTTAGGATAAAGAGTCATTTCAAGGAGCAACAAACTAAGAAGGTTTTGAATGATCAAGTTCTATGACAAACAATTGGGCTTTGAAACAAAAATAAAGTACGGCATTACAAGTGAAAGTAAAAAAATTATACATCTAATTGAAATATTTGTAACCTTAGTAATATAATGAGAATGTACTATTACTTTAGTAGATCTTAAGTCAACGGGTTGTTGGTTTTTCTTTGTGTGTGTTAAACATAAATATTTGCATGTTAGTGAACTTTAACTTATATAACTGACAACCTCATTAACACGTATTCGTGCAAAAATTTTTCTTCTAGCTTTATGACTCATTTTGAGGTTTGAATGGTTAGCTCTACTAATCATGATGCGTTTCCATAAAAAAATAAATGATATCATTTAATAATGAATGTATAATTCTAGAGATAGTCCAAATTTCAGAACTCTTAATATATAAAATGTTACCTTTTCTTTCTTAGAATACCAGTATTGATTGACGATCAACCATTGATCTTCATGAACCCTAGAAGGTAAGTTAGCTACTTGCTTACCAAAACGTAATTTCGGATCATAATCCAAACTTATAATCCTTCCACTTCTTGCTAATGGACTTGAAGATGTGCCTCTTCATATTTAGACCAACATTAAAATTTTTCTACACCAAAAAATGAAAAAAAAAAAAAAGGAACACTATAAATCTACTTAGAATAATTAAAAACTATATTCTTAAGGGAAAAAATTTATCATACCTCCACTTCCAACTACATAAGTTGTTTGAGAACTAATGGAATAGCTCTCCAATCACAAAAGGTTAAGGAAGCTAATTGATTGTTTTGAGCTAATACTCACAAATATGTCACAAGTTCAATAGAATTATCTCCAATTGCTTGATCCCATTCATTGCTTTCAATACTTATTGGCTCACTGGCTCTTTTCCATGACCTCAACCCTAAAGTTGGGCCTTGAGTTCTTGATGAACAAGTAGAACCTATATGCAAAAGAATAAAGTGATTACCTCTAAATAAAACATCAAATATTACATTGAAAAATATATAATGATAAAGATTTTACCAAGTGGAGATTTGTCAGGGCAAGCTTTGGGTTGAGGTAGTGTTGAATTGGGGTCAATTGCACTTGTTTATTTCTTATTTATGCCACTAGTCATCCGTCCTACAAGCCATTCTTGCACCGATCTACTATGTACTATGATTTTTAATGTATTATCCTGCATTAATCAATAAATATAATTAGAAACTAAGGAAAAAAAAAAGAGAGGGAGGTGTGCTATGTAGTGAGAGGGAGTGCTTTTCGAGAGATTGTTAATTATTTTTTTCACAAAATAACAAAATTATTAAAGAAAAAAAATATCATGTGGCATAGTTGGTATTATAATTTTTACCATTGTTGTGGGATATTTTGTTTGTGCCTTTGTAGATAGGCCCCAAAAACACTATCTTGTGTAGGCTAATTTTAGTTGGGCCTCTGTTGATAGGCCTCCAAAAATATAAAAACACCTCTGATGGTAGTAAAATTAAAATGCCCCACTTATGTAACTTTTAATGGCTATCACAGGATGTGCCTCTATTTAATTGTCTTTAATTATATTATTTTCTTGTAGTATGTGGTCTACCTGTCACTTAGATGTAAACTTTTTCACTAACTTTGCCAGCATTATGTCCCTTTTTTCCTCGAGGACATTCTTAATAATTAGGGCACATTATCTTTATGATCCATTGGTTCAACCTATTTCTTCAAGTTCATTAAAAATTTTGGCTTTCTTTTCTTTACCCTCTTGGTGAGTTGCTTGGCTTACAAGTAGTTTGGTTCAATCCTTATCGCATATGGATGTTGATTCATCATGGTAAATGTAGGCAGTATATAAGTTGTTCCCTGCTCAAAAATGCACATACATCTTAAGAAAAAGGCATATGGATTATAGCCTTTCGCAAAAAGTCCTTGCTCAACACCACTTTGAAGTAATCCATTAGTCCCATTGCAAAATCCACTTGGCATTTTCAAGAGCCCAAGTATAGCTCAATTCCTAAGGGTGTAGCTTTAGTTTTTATCATTTTTGCCTATTCTTCACCCTTTGTTACCTGAAGGCCTAACCTCTTGGCCTCTTCATTAGTAATGAAATTATGTGTAGCTCCTAGGTCTACTAACACCTTGGTATACTTCCCATTTAGTATAAGGTCAAAAGTGATTCCATACAATACATGATCTATTTAAACTTGACTAGGTATAAAGGTCAATAAAGCCAAATTGATCCAAGTGCCAAGACATGAAACTACATAAAAGCATTAGGGGTTGTTGGGAAGGATTTTAGAGAAAACCATCTATTACTCAAGTTAGGATTAAAAGCTATTGGATCAGTTGCCTAATCTTATCATGCAATTAAAACCAATCTTTAATATCATGTCCTTCCTATTAATGGGAAGTGCAATACTTTTTAGAGAATTTCATATCTGGCTTCTTAGGTATCTTCTTGGCCTTTTTCAAAATTTCCTCACTATGGTTGGCCATTGACATCTCATTCCTTGTTGTATTCAATGATGTACAGTTATGGAATTGTTTGATTAGTGATTGATTGTCATCCTATAGGGGTAAATTATATTTTTCATTATTCTTATTGGTATTCTTCTTTCTCTTGGTTGTTGAGGCCCCCATACTTCTATTTATGCTTGAATCCAAAAAATAGAACACTAATCAAGAAATTAACTTGGGGTTATCAATCTTGGAAAACTCATTATTGAGTTGGGCAAAGAAATCCCACTAGGATTCTGTTTCATTTTGCTTAATTGGGTGTGGATAGATATGTGATAGATTACTCTTTCGCTTGCTAGTAAACTAGTGGAGAAACTTATCACATAGCTAGTCATAGTAGAAAATTGATTGCAAATTTAATTTGATAAACCAATCCAGGGCCACTTCCTGCAATGTAGTTATCAATGATTTAGCATGAATGTGATTATTTGATCATGCCATTACATTATATGCTCAAATTGAAGTAAGTGCTCATTTGATTGGGTCAAGCCGTCATATTGGTGCAATCCATTATGGACTTTGGTGTTGATATTCTTCACTTACCTAAAATCTCTTGAATAAAAAGGGATTTTCTCTCTATATCTATGAAGTTCAAACAAGTACTATAGGAGTTTTTGTTTGAATGTTGACAAGACAAATCTTTTGATTTCTTGTTCAATTGTTGGGCTTAATAAGATATTTCTCCCATTCACCAATATCGATAGGATGATGGTGGGCACTAATAAGGTTTCTGTGTAGCTTAACCCTTTCACACATCAGGGCTTGTGTAGGCCAAGATAGCTCTTCTTTAGAGTTTGATAATTTTTCATCTAGGAAATGTTGCTCTTTATTTCAATCATGATGCTTATGCAAGGGTTGCACTTAAATGTAATGTTGAACCAACTTTTGCCTTCTTATGGTGACATTACTAAGCTACTGTTGAAGAAGGATGTGGTGTTGTGTTGGAGAAAGAAACTAGTTGGGGTGGTTATATTTGATGCTTGTAAAGGGTAGCGGAATCCTCTTTAATTATGAGATAGACGTAGCTATTTATTGTAGAGGAATGCTAGGGTTAGATATATCCAAGTGGTTTTACGAAGGTATGTGTTGTAGCACTGTAGTAGTGGTCGTGGTTGTGGTGATTTCTAATACTCATTCAGCCTCTCCAAGTATAGTTACTTGGCACTCACCATTTCTAAAATGGTAAGCTCTAATTTCCCCCAAATGGTGCTAATTGATGATGCATTTTTTGGTGAATGGGTGTGTGAGTTTTTGTGAGGTTAAGATATATTGAGAATATGAAACTTGAGTTGAGAGATTATGGATGGACTACAATCATAATGGAAGCACTCTATGTCTATTGAGGTAGTCTCTAACTAATACACTTTTCTGCTTCAATTAGGTCGAGAACAAATGAAAGCATACATATAGTATTTATAATGCTATTTATTTATAATAAATCAAAGATGACATGGAAAAGACAATGTGATTCTATATAGACGTGAATCCCCTACTAAGGCCCTTCGGGCATTTTAGGTCATTTACCAACTATCAACATATATGTTCTACAGTTATCCATTAGGTAAGACAACTATTCAACAACATTAATGTAGATGGAGTGGCTGGCGTAATGTTTGTAGGGCATAAAGTGCAGCTACGTCTGTCAAGAAGTGGGACATTGATCTCGATTGGTTAAAGTCCCTAGACTAAGTCTCATCGATCAATTGAAGGTAACCTATTGTTGCTAGATCAATTTGATAATAAAAAGCACCATCCTAAAGGAAGCCAACTTTAATGATATCTCTTCTATGAATGATTTGGATGGACTATCCTTAGGAATGTCAGTGGGGCAAGGTAGGGAGAGCCTCCCCTCCCCCTACCTTGCAAAGTCAAAATAGTCCCCATCCCTACGATGGGTACCTACCTCTACGATCAGTACCCATCCCCACGATGGTTGCCCATCCCCGCTTCCTCATGGGGAGATGAATATCAACGGGTACCCATGGTTTTGATATAATTAAAATTTATAAAATTCATAAAAAATTTTAGAAATAAAAAAAGTATTAAACTTTTTCAATAATGTAAATTACTTTCAAAATTAAAATATTTTCATACATAACACACAATATTTAATTATATTTTACAATAAAATATTAAAAATAAATAATACAAAAACATAAATTTCAACAAAACATAACAATTACTCTTAATAGCTCTCCATTTAGGTTGGCTCTTAAAAATATATATAGTTTATCAAAAGAAAAAATTAATTTAATTAATTTAAATGGGCAATGGGTACCTATGGGATGGGGGACAATGATCCCCACTCCTACCTCGTTTAACAATTGTGGATCAAAATTATCTCTATCCCCATCTTCATCGGGAAAAAATTCTCTTCATATTCGTTCCATCATAGGAAATTCACCACATGTACACGCGAAAATAGATAATTTTGACATTCCTAACCGTCCTCATGAACCTAGATGCAGCCCTACCATGGTCATCCTGCAAGTGGGTGGCCCCAATGATGTGCTCTCTCGAGGTAACATTCCGGAGGTGTGGTTCAATCTTAATAGTGCTAGTGGGATGTAGGTTGCTAAATTGAATAATAACTCTTCAAAGCCACTCGACATTTTTCTTCTCAAAGAGAAAAATGAAGAAATGAAATACATGTATTATGTAATTGATCATAGTTACCTAGTAAAGAGAATTATGAGGGTCTAATAAAGAAAGATATGCACGTGTTTCTGATTTGAATACAATTGAAAATCATGTAAGCTTTTCAATCTCATTAGGTCAAACTGTGTGCTTTTTAAACCAACAAGATGGTTAACTATCTTTAATAGATCTAAGGTGGGAAATTGATTTTAGCAACAATTTAATTTCAATTTTGTCCCTATCGCATTTTCTGTGCTTTTTTGCCACAAAATGCATTAGGGTGCAAAGTGCCTAACTCTGATTTTTTTTTTTTTTTAAAATTATATGTGCACTCTGTTGCATGCTTATTAGAATTCGAATTTGAACCTTATATATATAAATATAAGAGCAATTGATATCATTAAATCAATTGACCAATGACCACTCAACCAACACAAGATGATTTTGAGGGTGAAGTGTTACTTTTTTCTCTTCTTTTTCCTTGGGTGGAAAGTGCCTAGGTGTCTTGTTTTGGGGGTGTAAACTGCAATTTATTTGTTTATTCAATCACTTGTTTTGTATGATTTTAGCAGGTTCTATGTTTTACAAATTGCACATACAATGAATGTTGTGCGCCTTCCTTGTGCGATATAATAATGAGGAAATTCCTGACAACCATTGACATTAACACTACAAAGAAATCCGAACCTTATCATAAACTAACTAAAATTCTGAGCTATATTATGTGAGGCAAAGTTTTACATGATATCAGTACCATCATCATATATGAAATCTAAACTTTATCATATACACTCAACTATAATATTATGTGAGATGTGCGTCGGATATATTTGTGACAAACATGCCTTTTAGTTCACCTTACTTTACTTGAAAAGGCTACTATCTTGCTTGTGACAATTGTATAGCTTCTTGGTCATGAGAAAAATCTTCACCCCAAATAAATTTGTGGGCCATTAGGGAAAACTCTTGAATTCTTACCTCTTCAAGTTGTTCCCACTCTGCCCACCTCTCAGCCAGACCCACTCCCTCCAGCATGCTCACAACTTCTGCCATTTTGGGACGATCGTCTGGTGAACTTTGTGTACAAAGCATAGCTACCTGGAGAATGGTCTCAACTTCTTTGAGGTTGTAACTTTTCAAGTTTCCATCTACAATGTCCTCAATCCGTTTTTCTCTCAGTAATTTTTTGATCTAAACTTGCATCATGATGAAATATTCATTAAACATCGATCGATGTATATCACAACTGAGGACAGACAGGAACTAGCATACTTACAAGTGAATAAATATATCTAAATGAAAAATATAATAAAAAAATGAGAGCATAATGAATTTAGGTATCACATGTAATCTTCTTTGGATTCAAAACGATGTTTTATCAATCAATACTATATAAAAAGAAAAGGGCAGCGGTCCTTATATTTACAAAATGACAGTTTGTACATAACTACACCAAATTATAATTAATATACAAACCATGCCCTTAAATGTTATTAGGAAAATTTTTAGGGCCCCAAATAAAATTTTACTTCATACTTAAAACAAAATATTTTCCATATTCTTCTCTCATTTTCTTTTCTTTTCTTTTCTCCGTACAATTCACAAACAAACCATATATTCTTTTTACTTAAGGTTCATCCATAAAATGAACGACATCAATTTTTTTAATAATTTTAATATTGAATATTTAGTTATTTATTAATATAATAAATATTATTATTAAGATGACTTAAATTTATGCACACGGAAACACTGTGCCATGATAACTAGTTTAATCTAAATAACTTATCTCCGGTCCGCAGCATGGTCCAACCTAACTTGCCTTTCTAGTGTTTTTCCTTTTTCTTTCTTCATGCATCTTCTTTCCCCTCTAAATATCCTCATTCTTGCCCTAGAGACGCAAAATAAAGAGAAAACTAAAAGAGCAGTCAAAAAACTTACATGATCCAGAAGAAGAACATCCTCCTCTTCTTCAAGCCGAGAGAAGTCTATTGCACGTTGACCAGTGACTAGTTCAAGAAGAGTTATACCATAACCAAATACATCAGTCTTTTCAGATGATTTTCCAGTAGACAAATACTCCGGGGCGATATGTCCCATAGTTCCACGTACTTGAGTCGTAATGTGTGTTGCTTTTGTGTCCACTAGTTTTGCCAACCCGAAATCTCCGAGGACAGCTTCAAATTCATCGTTTAGAAGAATGTTTGCAGCCTTCATATCCCGGTGAATAATCTTAGGATTGCAGTGCTCGTGCAGGTATTCTAGGCCATGGGCAGTACCAAAAGCTATGCGTTTTCTGGTTGGCCAGTCAAGCCCTTTCTCTCCTGGTTTTAACTCTATCAAATTTTAAGAAAATTTGTTAATCCTTGGAAAAACATCTTTACTTCAATTTAAGACATTTAACAAACAAGGAAAAATTGTAGAAATAGGACTACCATTATGGTCAATTCGCAATATAGGCTTAGTACAAAACTAAGACCATAGCTCATAAAAAATTGAAAAAAGAGGATTGAGGTCATCGAAAAGCACAATCAGCACACATTGTGTGGTGCATACGTGGAATACTTCTGGCGAATGCCATGCAAGCAATCATTAAGGTTGATTGTACTTTCCAGTGACCTGTATCCCCTTTTTTTTGTAAGTTTTAAGAGATTTTTGCAATTTTCCCTAAGAAACAATATATAGAGGAGTACCTCTTAGGCGATATGCAAGGCTGAGATTTTGCATAAATGGATAAACAAGAATTCTCTCGGTTGGGGTTGTACAGAAGCCAATCAATCGAAGCAAGTTCTTGTGAACTGCAACGCTTATCAAGTGAACTTCCCTTAGAAATGCAGCCTCCCCACCTGGACTGTGATAGTCCATGAGGCGTTTCACAGCAACTCTGGTATAGTCCACTAATACACCTTTGTAGACTTTCCCATATCCTCCTTGTCCAATTATGTTACTTTCACTGAAATTATCTGTTGCTAGCTGCATTTCACGCAGCGAAAACCTTCTTATCTGTCCAAAGGAAATATTGCGCTCGTCTTCACCTATTCGAAAGCATGAATATTGCGTTACAGAAGATGGATATTATAAGAGAATCTCTAGTTAAATAATTATAGTTTTTCTCAATATGGTAATGATTGCAATTGAAGACGTAATTCAATTGGAAATGTGCAGTAACAATCCAAAAATATCATGACAAAAATGTAAAAATAGAATTAGCACTACAACATAATGAAAATGGTGTTTGGCTAAACTTATTTAAAATATCTCATAAGCATCTACATTTTATAAAATATTTTTGGAACTTATAAGATATTATCTCTTTTTTAAAAAATAAATTTTTAAAGTATTTGGATAAAATAAGATTTTAGAACTTATAAGATGTTAATAATGACAATTTAATAATTAAAATAGTTAAAAATAAAGAAGTTTGTTAAGATCTTAAAAATAAGTTATAATTTTCTTACTTTTTTTTAAAGAACTTATGAATTTCTAATATTTTATTTCAGGATCTTATAAACACTTTTCTAAAAAAAATTATCAAATGCTTTTTATCAACTTATAAGCTATTAAACATTGTACAAGATGTTTTGTGAAGCTTATAAACTCACCAAAACACTCTCTAAATAATTAGAGGCAGATAAACAAAAATATTTTTTCAAATAGTCACTCAATGTTAATTTAAGCAGGTTGTTTAATATTGATTGCCCTTATAAAGTGTTGTTGTATTTTTGGAAGCCTATATATGTAGCATGACATATATTAGGATAAGCCATAAATAATGATAAAGTAGTCCTAAACAATAAAAAATTGTGTCTAATGTTAATTTATATAAAAGAAATCTTTAAAATGGGCTCCATGTATCTGCCGCTATAACTATGGAGGCTATTTATCCTCGATAGCTATTACAGGCGATTTTCAAGCTTTCAGAGGCAGAGAGAGTTGGGGAGGGGGGAGCCCCAAAAGTTCTCTATTTTAACAGTGTTGTAGAGTAAGAAGGAGAGACAAAATGCACCTGCCACATCAACAAATACTTCATGCTTGTATTTGTGCACACGATGAAATCGGTAGCCGAAGAGAGCCCCGAGCAGGAGGAGGGAGAATGCACAAATGCTTCCTGCTGTGACAAGAACCTGAACTTTCGATTTTCTTTTAGAAACTGCATGAATATATACATATATATATAAATAGCTTCAGTTCACTTTTTCCTTTCCCCGATAATTAATAGCGTAGTAACCTATTAACAGAACCTAACAGGGTACTTGTCGTAGAATTAAAAAGATCAAAGGAAAGAAGACCTGGCGTAGAAGAACTCGAAACACAAGGTTGTTGGAAGCTGTTGCCGCATGTGAGATGAGTGGCTGTGAAGCTGAATTTGCAATTCAAAAGGGGCAAAACAGAGAGAATTTAACCAGTGAGGGGAGCTAAACACAAGATTACTCCATTTGAGAGTTTTTAGGATGAGATTAGATTATGCTTAATCACATTTTGATGGATCTTTTCAGAATCAATAAAGTGTACGTTCTAACTTTCTCAAAGTAGTCCACGTACTTGAAAGTGGGTATTGAGAACAGTTGTTGGGGAATTTTTCCTGTCAAATCATTGGATGAAAGATCCCTGCAAGAAAAAAACATCCTAAAGAGTTAAAAACAGATTCAGCTCAAAACAGCCGGTAATAACACAGATAATATGACGACAGGACAATGACAATGAATAGGGGCTTCTTACAATTCTATTAAGCCAGTGATATTTGCTAGTGATTTTGGTATCGATCCACTCAAGTGGTTTCCTCTCATAACCCTGAGGCAGATTTCAAGGTAATCACTTCAGTAGATGTTAGTCCCAAGATAAATGTTGGACATGAAAAATGTATACGAGGTATGCTTGTAAGAAAAATATAATCTCGAACAAAGTGTAGATGATGGTGATGCATGGACCTACAGATGTTTTAGGTTGGAAAGTTGACCCCATGATGCTGGAATAAGGCCATTGAACTTATTGTGTGCCAAGTTCAAATTCTGTAGATTCGACATGTTGCCAAGAGAATCAGGTAAGGCACCAGACAGATTGTTATCTTGTAAATCCCTGCACATAGGAAAGGAATGAAGTCATCTCTACAGCTAGTAATTTTTATGTCAGACTGAATGCAAATTTGTATTATAACATTTCCCGTCACACTCTGCAGCCCGTCCCGTCTGTTTATGTTTTCAAACCCATTTTTATCCATTTCAACTATTTGGAAACAAATTGGCAACAATGTATCACCATTTTCACCAAAATTTCAATTCATTTTTATTTGAAAATATATTCCCCAATAACTTATATATATTCTTTCTAGATTTTAATTATTCATCTCTCTCTCGACTTACAACCTTTTAAACCTTATATTATGATTGCTTTTCTAATAGCCTATTCAAATACAAATTCATTTTCAACCCATTTTCTCTAACTACCTCTTCAAATTCTAATAATGTTGAAAATGAAAAACTAAAACAAAAACATAACTAAATGGGCACTTACAAGCTAACCAAAAATTTCAATTTGGCAATTGATGGTGAAAGGGTTCCTGTAAATCCATTAGAAGCCAAGCTCCTACAAGTTCAATTATCAGTTATTTTATAGTACAACTGCAAGGACAGAAATGAAATATTAAAAACAACTTAATATCATAATAAAGAAGCATACTGACAGTGATACCACACTTCCATTTACACATGTAACATGAGACCAACTGAAACAAGGGCTGACAAAATGAGTGTCCCAATCAATTCTACGATTGGAGTCGTTCAGAGCCTTTAGAAACTCAACTAAAGCCTCACCTGAAACATCAAAATAAATCATAATAAGATAGAATGAAAACCCAATTTCTCCTGTTGAAACTTGAAACTATTCATAGATGATTTTGGATGTTGTTAAGCCAAAAATGCATTTTAAAGTAATGGGAGGTGTTCAAAAAATAAATAAAACCAGCAGTAGTTAGTATTGGAAATTTGAAGCCCTGGATAACGTATAGTAGAAAAGAAGAACATTGTACCACCATGTTCTTTATACTAAAGATAGCTAGTAAATGTACTCTGTTTGCACGGTAGTTTCTGGCTAGTTGGATATGATAAATATGAATCACATTTGAAAGTGAAATCTCTGTAAGTAGCAGCATCCAAAACCAAGCAATTAACTACTTTCCAAACAACAATTACAGAGATTGAATCTTTGCTAAGGCGAAAGTGTGATATACCTTCGATATTGGAGGCACAATAACTGAGAGGCAGTAACAAGAGCAGAAGAAAATTGATGGATGACTTGAAACAATTGGCTTCGGCCATGTGATTTTCCTCTGTTTTCTAAGTAACAAGTTCCCAGTGATTTCCTCTGCTTTCACAGCAAAACAGCTTTAATGATATGACATCTATACATGCAAATAATTGCAAGTAATCCCAGCACTTATTTGCTGCAAGTGAAGTGCTTCTTTAGTGAAGCTTGTACACGTAACATGGTGATCTAAGTTCCACCAGGCTTGCTATATGAATTATGATTATTAGAACTGTATATGCAACATATCAAGTAAAATTATCATCAACACAACAACAACACAGAAAAAGCTCCACCCACAAGAGCTGTTTTTGCAAGTAAAACAATATCCATCATTACAACGAAAATAAAGTAAATAAATAGCCAGAATATGTCAAGAAATATTGGCCGATATATTTAGGAGGAAAGCTGACCTTGATTAGCCAAGTTTATTGAAGCGTAGAGCAAGTTAACAAGAAACAAAGGAGCAAAAGACAATAGGCGATTATTAGAATGGAAAATTATCCAAAAATGGGTGATGTCTTAGCGTTAAGGACCTACAAAAGCATTCATTAGAAAAGCTAAGGAAGGTAAAAAAGGAGCTGCTTTGATAAAAGAAAAAGGATGGGCAAAATTGAAATTTGAAAAGGAAAATTCTGGGCACTCCAATGGGTTGTGGGGTTTAGATGAAATGAATTGTTGCTGTGGTGAACGAGAATCCCACTACTAATACACAAAATTCTTTGTTCCCCATGGACTTCCAATTACAGGATAAGATGCTTAAAAGCAATCAGTGAGCAAAAAAGAGGTTCTTTTCCCATGATTATATTCCCTGTTTGGAGCACATCAATCTTTTTTTTTTTTTTTTTTTGTCTTTAAATTTTATTTAAACTAGATAATGATCATGCCATGCTATTTATGAAAACATATGTAAGAAGCCCTCAGTGCCATCAATATTTTATAAGCTCAAAAATATCTTATAAAATTCTTTAAATATATTTAATCAAACATCCTCTAATTCGTTTAAACCATGCAGAGTACATAGAACTTTAAGGGAATGAAGAAATGCAAACTAGATATCACGTGATATAGATATATCATCATAAGATATCTATGAATTTTTTGTTCATCCCCTAATGATATGTGGTGCCAATTTTTTTGACACCAGATGTTCCTGTGGAGGAATTATATGTTTGCTCTTATATATGATGGAGTGAACCAAACAAAAGATTTGAGTCAAAGGGTAGCCACTAGCAAGGTTAGTGCGGCTGAAGAGACATTGAATGATCTGTAATATAATAATTAACAAATCAAAAAGCATATTTTGGTGGTGTATCCATTTGCTTGTGGTGTGTGTCTCAAATGTGTGTGTGTGTATATATATATATATATTCATGTCCCAAATGTGTGTCACAATGGGGGAACCGAAAATGAGGGCCACTTTGTTAATTTGCGAAATGCCATTCACATGCAATCTTTTATTCAGGATTTATATTTTGTTGCCCTCATGTTTTGGGGCAAACTGTATTTTATCCTCGTATGAAAATGGTCAGAGCAAAAAGGCTTTTAAAAAAAAATAAGTGAAAAATTTTATTGTGATTTTGAAAATTATGCACACTATTTTTTCGTTTTAATTTATTATAATTTAATTTTAATTTTAATTTCAATATATTAAAATTATACTATCCTTAATTATTTCATATATTTTCAATTTTATTTATTTATTTTCAAATATATTTTCATATATCTTCTTTCATTTTCTTCATACCAATTCTTTTTTTTTAATTTTAAAACTATTTTTAATTTTTGTATTTTTATTTTTCTAATTTATTCTATGTTTTTTTTATGTATAATATATACAAATATATAATATAGTATAAATATAAATATAGTATATATAAATATAATATATTATAAACATATAAATACATATTAATAAATAAATATAAATATAAACACAAATATATAAATATATTATATTATATTTTATATAATAAGTCCACTCGGCCACCTCTACCCACCTTACCTATCATGGCTACCTCAGAAAATGGGGGTCATGGCAGCAACGACTACCACAACCAGCCGTTCGGGTGAGCGACCATGGCCGCTGCACGCGGGGATGGGAAGAGTTGCTCGGCGATAGCTGCCACTTGCCGGCGTGGCCTTGTTCGTCGGTCGCGGGGTGGGGAAGGATAGGGTGGGTTGGAGGTTGCTGGGTTATATATATAAATATATATAAATATATGTAAATAAGTGTATATATTTTTAATATATTTATATTTATATGTAATGTATAAATATATTATAATATATGACATGTTTACATGTAAATATTTTATGAATATATGAATACATTTATGTATTTATTTATAATTGAATATAATCACACAGTTGGGGGTGCAGGATGGTGGAGTGGTGTATGTAGGGTGCGAGGTTAGGGGTTCGAGGGTGGGTTGTGGGGGTGTTATATATATATATATTTAACTATAAATGTAATAAATATAAATAAGTATTTATATATATTTATATATTTTTTATTTTTTTATAGTTAGAAGTAATTTGAACTATTAATTTTTTTAAATGCATTTAATAATTAATATTTAGGGGTGAAATTGACATTTAAACAGTAAAAGTCATAGGACCAACTATGATTGTCTATGTGAATTATATTGTGGGAAGAATGGGGTTATTAACTTTTTTTAAAGTAGGGGGAAGGGGGGCGTACTACTCTTTTTTTTTTTCCTTCATGAGGGAGTTTTTGTTCTTTTTCATTTTCACATTAGGTGAAATCTAATTTGCCCCATGTAGTTCACAGATGTCCATGATTAGGTTGGGATGTTTGGTAGCATAGGCTAGGAAAAGATTAGAGGATGATCGGAGGGAGGGGATTGAGAGAGGATTATTGAAAATTTTTGGGATGGTATGTTGGGCAAAAATCTTTTAATTGTTCTATAAAATTCGAAACAGATTATTTATTTCTTTGTTATAAAAAAAATAATTAAAACGATTTCGTGTGTTTTTTAAAAGTAGCTCACCGTCTTTCTCTTTTTGTTTATTACTCATTTAATAATATAATGATTGAATTGCCTTCATTTAAAATTAAAATTTAATAATTATTTATTTTCATTTTATTTATTATCTTTTATCTTTTTTCCTTTATTTTTTTAATTTTATTTAATTTCTCCCTTCTTTGTATCAACTGTTTGATTTTCAAAGATGAATGATCTAAATTAATCATACTCTTATATTTATAAAGAAAATATAAAAAATATATTTATATATATACATATTATATATATAAATGTATATTGTTACATATTACACACTCCACGCCTACACCCTACCCATCCGTACTTTCCCACCTCTCAAATTATTCATGGCAGCCTACAAGCTAGTCGTGTCTGGCCAAATTCAGATCTAATTAGATCTGACCAAGTCCAAATGCCTATGATAGGCCGCATCTCGTGATGGCGGTCGGCCGATGACTTTTTTTCATAATTATATTTATATATATACTTTCTACAAATACATATATATATATATACACATTGATTTTTCCCCGCTGGTCATGGCTGTCGGCTTTTTCATGGCGGCCATGGTTCCTATCTTTGTGAGGCCACGACCACCAATTTTCAATGGTCGACGGGGGTAAGGTGGGGTTGGGAAGATAAGGGTTAGGATTTTAATAATATTAAATATATATCTTTTAATATATGAGTCTGTCTATATGTAATATATACACACATTATGTAATATATCTTTGAATGTTTAACATTTGGTTTATATATTATTTTTGGTAAATTTAGATTCTCTATTTTGTTCTATATTTTCTTACTAAAATAATTAATTTGAGATTACATATACATAACATGTACTTAATAAATTGAAATAGTAGATGAAATACAAAACAAAGTAGAGAACTTAAAAGTGATTTTTGGTTAAAAAAATGGACAAGAAAAGCAAGAGGTGTGGTCAATTAGAAAAGGAAAAACACTAATCCTTGTATTTAAAAGAAAAGCGTGCCCCATTTTCCAAATGATGGTCTTTTATGTCCCTTCCAGAATAGCTGAGGGTACATAAACCACAAAGGTTTATCTGTGTCTTTTTCTTTGGGAAAAAGTATTATAATAACCCTTTGTCTCACCCTCCGGGCACTAAGCACAATCTCGTAAAGCTCAACTTTGCTCTTGTTGCTCACCCGATTGTTCTTTTGATTTTCGAATGGAATCACATTCGCAAATACGAGCATTAAATTCATTCAGTCAATATGTTGGCAGTAATAAAATCACAGAGGTCGCTTGGTATAAAGAATTATTGTTCCGAAGAAAATTTTCATTTCATTGTAACAGTAAACTGAAATTTTTAAATGAATTAAAATATTAGATGTAATATGTTTGCTTTATCCAATACTATTAGATTCAAGGGAAGTGGTTTCTTTCTACAATCGAAGTAGGCATGTAAAATGGTAGGGTGATTCCCTACTCATACCCGTACCCTAAAATACTCAAACAAAAATATTTTATAGTCTACCCTACTCTAAAATACCCAAAAGGATAAGACCTAACTCTACCATACCCTATCTAACCCAAGACCCATTGGGTCTAGTATATTGAATTTATGCTTTTAATGTATATACTACTTTTCTCAATATATACTAAAAATATTTTTCGACATACGACAACAAAATATAAAAAAAAATTATATTTAATTTAATTTAATTATTCAATTTAAATTAGTTAATCTGTATTTTCAATTTTTCATTCATTAATAAAATTTTTATTAACAAAGTTTATTCATTAGCAAAATTAATTTTATTAATTGTTTTTCTAAAATATATTTATTCCACTACCAGTTTTATTAATGAAAAATATTCAACTTTCCTATTCCAATTTTTTTTTTTTAAATTGTTATCCCAAGATAATAACTTTATTAATTTGGTTTAACTTTTAATGAAGAAAATTATTTAGTTGTTATTGTTCATTCACATATTTATAATTTTTATGTATAAAAAGTTTATCATTAATATAAATTTGATTTCAATATAAATAATTTTTCGATTTATATATTAAATTTAAATATAAAATAATGGGTAATTTATAGGTATAAATCCTACCCATATACATTATATTATTTTAATAAATATGGATATGAGTATGAGTATAAGTATGGTATTTTGGGTATGAATAGGATAATATCCTATCCATTTATAGGTCTAAATTGTGGGCCAAAAATGCACTGAGTAGGCAATGGTTTCACATGGAATGATATTGCAATTAACATGCATGGCGATAAATATGAAACAAAAATAGAATGGGCAACGGAATCAATTTGGAAAAGGGCGAAATTGGTTTGTTTTGACAATAATACCTATATATGTAAAACAAATGATTTTGAAGGAATTAGTATTATAAATAACTCTTACTCCTTTTTAGTCCAATGCAAATTCAACTTCAGACAAGAATAAATTATCAGAATAGCCATTTGTTCACCAATGAATTACATTTGTATTACGATATATCGTTGGAAAGTTGATGAAGTTCAAATTTAACATTATCTTTAATGAAAAATGTATGTCGAGCTCTCTCGTTTTTGGAGATTATCCATCGAATTACTTTGCTCACTTTCATTGCTTGAGTTCCGATTATAACATTTTCTTAAAAATAAATATTGATCACCAAATTTTTCCGCAATTTAATAGAAAACCTGTTGTAATCCAAAAGACCAAATAATAAAATTGAGAAATAAAAAAAAATAATTTATTGAAATTGACAACAAGATTTAACATTGTTCGGCGATATGTCTAATTCACCCGACAAATATTTGAATTTATTGATTTCAAATTAAAGTGCAAAGTACAAAATTTAAGTTGCACAAATCTCACAAGAACACTGAACTTCTTCATTCTAAACTTTATTTTGGGGCAAAATCTCTAAAGCAATTTAGAATCAATTTCTAAAGCTCATCACTTTTGTTTGTTCTAATCAATCTTGAAGAAAATAGGGTTTAAATACCCAAACATCTCGCAAAATAGACCATGGGCTTGCGCATTGCATTAGGGAGCATAAGATTTACTCTCTAGTGCATAAAACTCAATTTGGCAGAATGATTTGCACCAGGTGCATGAATAATTTATGACCTAGTGCAAAGTTGTAGCAAGTGTTGCGCCAAGGTGCACATAATATCTGTGCCCTGGCACAAGGTTACAAAATACCTTGCACCAGGGCATGTTAGCTCACACCTTGGTGCGCGTTGCGGGCACAATTTGCCTAGGCTCGTGCCTAGGTATGACTTTTTCAAGCCTCGCGCTCCCATACGCGTTGGAGTGTGCTCCAACTTTCATCTCATCTAGTCCATACCATTTTGCATTGTTTCCTTCATTTCTCGTCATTTGTAGTTTAAATTTCAAGGTATAATCAACAATTCTCAACCTATCATCTTTATCCTCCCCAAATGAGCTATTATCTAAGTTTGCTAATATTTATCAAATCTAATTAATGCTTGAATTTGATTCCCAAAATGAACTTGCTTAGTTTATCTTCGTCTACCATAACCTCCTTGATCAAACTCAAAGCATAAACAACTAGATCTAAATATGTAAATCATTTTAGGGGTTTGATTTGCCTTCTCTTCTCTCTCTCTCTCTCTCTCTCTCTCTCTCTCTATTGTGAGTTAAATGGTAGCTCTGTAGTGAATCAGTCTCTTACAACTAATTCAGTAATAATGAGCTCTTGCTAGCTTCAACTACCTTTTTCTGTCTCTTCTTTGAAACTTATAGATCACTAATCTCAAACTTCATCTTCTCTTTAATGCCCTGTTCACTATGTTCACCCCACTCTACCTTCTTCATTAGAGCAAACTTATCAAATATTACAACCCTATTGATAATCACCTTGGAGTCCTTGTCATTAGTACACCATAAATGATAACCTTTGACTCTATTTATATAGCCTAGGAATATGTAATTCTTAGCCCTTAGCTCAAGCTTCTCATCATGGACATGAGCATAGGTTGCACACTCAAATACTCTTATATTTGAATGATCAGCAAGAGACCCCAAACAAACTTCCATTAGTGTCTTATAGTCCAAAGCATTCGATGGTGACCTATTCATTAAATAGCAAATAGTATTATTAGCCTCCGCTAAAAAATCCTTGGACAATTCGATGTTAAAGAGCATGTATCTAGCTCTCTCCAAAATGTTCCTATTTATCCATTCTGCAATTTTGTTCTATTATGGTGTGTATACAACTATACAATGTCTCATAATCCCCTTCTTATCATAGAACTCTTGAAATTTCTTGTCGCAAAATTTCAATCCATTGTCAGTTCTCAAGCATTTGATCTTTTTTCTTGCTTGCTTCTCGATCAAAGTGTTCTATTTCGTGAAGTTGACAAATACCAGATCCTTATGCTTCAATATATATACCCATACTCTTCATGAGAAGTCATTAATGACTACCAGCATATATCAAACACCACCCTTTGAGAAAACTTGAGAAAGCCCCCAAATGTCAGCATATCCTCTTTGTCCTAGGCTTACTTTGGGTCTTTGATTGGCCTCTACTCTTTTACTTTTCTCTTGGTCTCCCATTCACAACTAATCCTTCCTTACTTTCACTATTGTTACTGTCCATGACATATTTTTTGAATTTATTCAAATTCAATAAGGTCTTCAAATCCTCCATTGAAATCATATCTCTCCCATGTAGCAAAGTATTAACTAGTTGCTCAAAGATTTAGGTAGAGAACACAAAAGAATTAAAGCTTGATCTTTATCTTTAATTTATACATCTCTATTAGCAAGATTCAGTATCACCTTATTAAAATAATCAATATGCCGAGTAATAGGTGTATCTTTCTTCATCTTTAATATATATAACCGCTATTTCAAATACAACCATTTGTGAGGGACTTCATCATATACAGACTTTCTAGCTTTGACCACAATTCTATTGGTGTACATTTTATGGCAACCTCTCTCGATAAGTTATTTTCTAATGATAATACCAAGGTACTGTGGGCCTTCGTCACAAATTCATCCTTCACCATATCTAAAAATATCTCAGGTTGGAAATCTCATCCTTTAATGCTCTCTATAAATCTTGTTGACACAGGATGGCGTGCATCTTTATCTTCCATAGCTTAAAATCATTCTTTCCACTGAATTTCTCTACCTTATACTTCATGGTTAATATTTGGTTAATCCTGACTCTTGATACTAGTTTGTTGTAATCGATAAAGACCACATAGTAAAATTGAGAAATAAAAGCAAAGTAATTCAGTAAAACTGACAACTAGATTTATCATGGTTCAAAGGTGTACTAAATCCACTAGCAAAGATATGAATTTATTGATTCTAATTCAAAGTGAAAAGTATAAAATTTAAGTCCCACAAATTTCACAAAAACACCCAACTACTTCGTTCTAAACTTTTTTCTTAGACAATCTTTAAAGTAGTATTGAATTAATTTTTAGAGATTATTACTTTTTCTCATTCTAATCAATCTAGAAGAAAATATGGTTTAAATATCCAAACATCTCAAAAAATGGGCCATGGGCTTGCACGTCATGCCGAGGAGTACAAGATTTGTACCCTAACATACGAAACTCAATTTTGGCAGAATGGTTTGTGCTAGGGCATACAACTAATTTGCATTATGTTGCAAAGTTGCAGTAAGTGCCGTGGCTATGCCAGAGAGTGCATAAAATTTGTGCCTTAGCGCAAAGTTGCAAAATACCTTGCATTAGTGCATGGCCAACTTGTGCCACAGCACTCATTACAGGCATAATTTGCCCAAGCTTGCGCTTAGGTGCACGACGTTCTGCCTATGCTTGTTGGGGTGTGCTCTAACATCCCTCTTATTTGTTCCATATTGTTTTACACTATTTCTCCATTTCGCACCATTTGTAGCTTAAATTTAAAGGTAAAATCAAAGTCTATCTAGCTAGAGTAGATATTTTTGAGGCTACAAGTTGAAATTTAATTTTTTTAGGGATGGGTGGTGTCATTGGCAAATTACTTCATATGTCAAAAACTTGATAGCAAAGGAAATTTTATTCTTTGGCAAGGAAGGGTGAAGGATCTCCTAATTCAACAAGGCCTAATAGTGGTATTGAAGGGAAGAGAGAAGGATTTGATGGATATGAAGGATTTGTAGAGGGAAGATTTAACTTTGTATTGCATGCAACATTATTATTAATATTGTAAAGATGATTGGATTTTAGATTCTTGATGCATAATGCATTTTTGCTCCATGGAGGATTATTTTTTATTCACTTCAATCATGGAAGATATGTAATTTATCTTGTGTGATGACTCTACTTGGAGACTCATAGGTCTTGGAGTGGTGAAAATCAAAGTAGTTGTTGGAGTGGTTCGTATTTTAGATAGTGTGACCTATGTCCTAAAGACACAAAGAATCTGATTTCTTTGAGTCAATTGGATTCCAAGGGGTACGAATACTCACTAGAGGTGAAGTCTTGAAATTCACACATTAAGTTGTACATGTGCATTGGTCGGGATGAGTTAGTTAGTACTAGGATCTTACTAATTTGACATGTGTAGTGCTATCTTTGAAGGCCAATGGAAATTTTTTTGTGATGGAGTCATGAACAATTACTAAGATGAGAAACCTCGTTAAGGTATTGATTGTTGGGATTTGACTAGATTATCAAGAGACCAAGTTTGACTAGGATTAAAACTCCTTGTATTAAGTTTCCTTATTCTAGGTAAAGTAGTCAAGTAATTTTCTATTATAAATAGAGGTGTTTACTTGATTGTTTGAGAGTATACTTGTAGAACTCATAATACTCATGGGGTAGTTATTGTGATGAGTGGGGTAATACAAAAAGGTTGGAGTGAGTTTTTCTTTTATAGTTATAAGAGTGGTTGTACAAGGGTTTTGTTTTTTTTTTTTTTTTGAGTTTGGGTACGTCAAATTAAAGAGTTGGCTTGTATTGATGAAATTCTTTTATAGTGGAAGAAAAATAACTCTCTTGGAGGTAGCTGGAATTAGCCGAACTACGTAAATTTGTGTCTATTTTCTTTTTCTATCTGTTGAATATTATTCTTGTCATCAACTTTGTGAATGTAATTGTGGATTCCTGATAAATTAACTCTTGTGCCTAAATTACTTCTGTTGTGCTCAAGAAACAAATAGAAAGAAGAAAAATGGCATCCGCATTAAAAAACAAATAAAAGAAGAAGAATGGTATTAAAAAGCACTTGTTCACGATAGGTGTTGAAAACTGTAAGGAATATATCATATCATCACAATATAAAATTCACTATTAACCTGATATAACTATCATAGTTTGCCATAATAAATATACACATAGGTCAAAAATCTCCCACCCTTGCTCCCTTTTCCAACTCTTGCAAGTTAGTTTGTGATGAAGTACTAAAATACTGTTAAAAAATGGATCTTAGGCTTAGTTTACCTCGAAAGCTAGCTCAAGAGATGATGGTTGCCTAAGATTATCTATACATATCACAACTTATTTATTTTACTAATATGGGATACTAACAAGTACTAATAATACAATGTGAGTTATTATAAAAATCCCCTCTCCCTCCAAACAATTCTTGCAACCTTATGAGAATGTACCAAAGTATGTACACTACTACAAAATAAATTTTAATGTACAATTTTGTTGTACTGTACAATTATGAATCAAATCTTCATCTATCAAATCGAGATTAATTTTAAATTCCATCATTCACCTGTTTTGATTAATCAAAATATTTTTTTGAGCAATATTTTTCTCCTTTTCCCTTGGCAACTTCATTTTTCTTTCTCTTCATAGTCACTTTGTTTGTCAACCCCTAAAAGTGTTGCTACTAATTTACTTACCAATATCATTATAAGAAAGAGATAAATTGTGACAAGGTAAAATATGATAATATAAAAAATGTCACTTATTACATATATTAAGTGATAAAATATTTTATTTTGTCATCTTAATAGTTCTTATAAATTAAATGGTGTTTAAGTTGTTGTCATTAATAATTAATGGCATACTTATGCTAACAATTTAGTGACAATAAAAATCTTATCATAATCAATTAGTGATAATTTTTATTGTCACTAAGTTGTTACCATATGAATGTCACTCATTGTCAATAATGACAACTTAAAATATTAGTTTGTTGATATTGAGTTATATTATGCCAATGAAAAAATTATTTTCACTTAAAAAATATTATAAATAACAACATATCACTCAATACACATCATTAGTTGACCATCTGTGAGAATGATATTGTGCTTGCTTTTATTTCTCCCACTACAACGTCAAACCTTTTTTCACCATTGCCACACTCTATAGCTATTTCCACCACTAGCACCACCATCACAAAGTCTAATTTTTATACTATCTCATCTTTGAAGAAAATTTTAAAGTGCAGAAGATGGTGAAATTCAACTATTAAGAAGTTATGTTTACATTAGTGAACGGTATATATTCTCAATTTATGATGGTGTAAGTCTTATAGATGTCCACATTCATCTTGTGACAAAATTAAGTCAAATTAACTTTTAACATGTCATAAGGTGCATAGCAATAAATCATGCTACGACATAGATTTATCAATCTTTTCATTCATTCATGAACCAAGTTGGCATTAGTTTGCAATTTTTTCATTAATTCATGAACCAAGTTGATGTCCATTGCTAGCTGATACGCATAACCTTCATCGTGTTAGTTATCTAACATCTCAAGGGGATTTAATAGTAATGTTACATGTAATAGTTGTACTCTAATTTATTCTCCAACTACATGAACAATAGTTAGAGGAATATTTTTGGTGCAATTTAATTATAGATAGATATTTGTAAATGAAAAAGTCATTATATTTATCTAGTTTAATTGGAAAATTGCTTGTGCTTCTCATTGTGCTTGACTTGAAAAAGACTTTCGCCAAAATAGGATGATAATTAGGAAATGATTTTTTATTTCTATCATTAAGTAAATTACTAGAAGCATTAACATAGTTACTAAGGTATTCTAGTTTTGACTTAGTATCTACTGATAATTTGTACCTTTTACCTAATTAATATATTGGATGGTGCAAAAATTTTACAATTCCATGGCAATCAGAAATTGAAAGGGTTGTTACTTTCACAGTCTTTGTGGTTTGTTGTTAAACACTAATTATGGCTAGGAAAATATAAGTTTAGTCCCTCAACTATTACTTGTCTTGGCTTCAGCTCATTTGGTCAGGGGTTAGCACATTTAGTCCAATTTTTTGTATATTTATTCCTTTGGGCTGAAAAATTCTCAATCAAGCTCATATAATACCCAATCAACTTCAATTGAGTTTAAAATTTTGGGATTTCTTGCTGTTTGTCTAGTTGGGCCATGCCATCTCTCATGTATACTCCCACATCACCTAAAAATAGAACCAAAAATGCTAATGCAATAAAATCTAAAATACTTATATAAGAATCTTAAAAAAAAGGGCAATTTATTTTTAAATTCATAAACCCACTTTCACTTTAGCATTTGGTCCCTCCCCATGCATTTTTTAGTTTGGACTTCCCATTGTATGTTTCAATTTTGACTTCACATCTCACCCACTTAAAATGACTGAAATGACCTTAGTTCAGTGGGTTTTTTTTTTATTTTTTGTTTTTTGTGTTTTACTTTTCTTATTTCCTAAACCCTACTATTTTCTCCTGCTCCCTTTCCCATATGTTTTTGGTTTATTTTCCTGCAACGAAAGAAGCTTCTTTCACTTTTTTTTTTCTATAATTGGTTACAACATACTAGCGATAAGTAGGCCTACTTTGTCTCCCTTTATTTTTGCTTTATTTTGAGGCGGAAGAAGGTAAGAATTTTTGAATTAAGTGTAATAAAAATGTCGTCGAGTGGGTCAGATGCTAAAACTCAGCTATTAGGAAGTTGTGTGTACAATGAAAAACTATATATTCTGTCAATTTATGAAGGTATGAGTTTGATAGAATTATTATTTCAAATTGGGAAAAATGGCTTGGAATTAGTTTTGAGCTCAATAAATTGCAATATTTCAATCCATATCAGAATATGTAAGTTATTTTGGAAGCTGATAATGATGTTTTAAAGATGATTTATTTGCATATTTTGCTTAAAATGGGCATAATTGATATGATGGTAGTCTGAAAAAATGAATCAGAAAGATGTGGAAGGAAAACTTGTTATATGTATTTGTAAGTTGTCTTCATATTTTCATTTCATTAATTCTTTGTTATACTTCTGATATGTTTCAATTAATACCTAATTGCTATATGTTCTTTCTCCTTAATAAGATACTTTATTTATACATTATCATACGTAGTAGTCCATTGATTAATAATATAATAGTGCAATTTTGTATTTCCACTTTGGTACTCCAATACTTCTGCTCAATCTGTACATTTGTAGTTGTAGGAGTTTTGAGATGATAGATGATAATAGTGTGAAACTGTTCATGTATAACACAAAAATTCCCCAACGTGTTGATAATGATACACCAAGGTCTTATGATCACATAATGGCTGGATTAGTCCGAATTGAATTAGATCCCTAATGTGCTAAGAATGATACCAAAAATTCATGAAAAAGTACCCAATATAGGCATTTATGTACTTTAAAACTATGTTTATGTACTTAATTCACAAATATTGTGTACTTATTTTTCATGATTATATTACTTGCTTACCAAAGACCAAGATAAGGCTTAATTCGATAAGTAAAACAACACATAAGACATTCTAATGCAACAAAATCATGGTTCATTGAAGAAATAATTAGGATAGGCATATATCGAAATGGTTTAGAATGCAAACACCTACATCCAACTATTTGCGTGGTCATTCATAAGAGTGCGAAACCATTCATGTATAACAAAAAATATCCTTAATATGTTGATAATGATATACAATGGTCTTATGATTACGCAATGGCCAAATTAGGCCGAATTGAACTAGATTCCTAATACGCTAAGAATGATGCCAAAAATTTGCAAAAATGTACCTAGTATAGGCATTTATGTACTCCATAACTAGGTTTATGTACTTAATTTGCAAATATTATTTACTTATTGTTTATGTTTACATACTTGCTTTCCAAAAGGTCGAGATAAGGCTCAATTCTATGCATGAAACAATCCATAAGACACCTTAACATGACTAAATCACGGTTTATTGAAGCAATAGTTTATATAGGCATATGTAGAAATGGTTTAGACCACAAACACCTACATCCAACCACTCATATGGTCATTTATAGTACTGTGAAACAATTTATGTACTTCAAAACTGTGTTTATGTACTTAATTTGTAAATATTGTGTACTTATTTTTTTTGTTTGTGTACGTGATTTCCGAATGCAGAAATAAGGGTCAATTTGGTAGGTGAAACAACACATATGACACCCTAATGCGACAAAATCGTGGTTAGTTGAAGAAATAGATTGGATAGGCACATGTAAAAATGGTTTGGAACACAAACACCTATATTCAACCACTAGGACTTTGATTTTAATAGTGTGAAACCATTCATGTATAATTCAAAAAACCCCTAATGTGTTGATAATAACACACCATGGTCCTATGATCACGCAATGGCAAGATTAGGATGAATTGAACTAAATCCCGTATATGTTGAGAATGATGCCAAAAATTCACGAAAAGTACCTAGTATAGGTATTTATGTACTTTAGAACTAGGTTTATGTACTTAATTGGCAAATAGTGTACTTATTTTTCGTGCTTATGTACTTACTTTTAAAAGGCAGAGATGAGGCTCAATTCGATACATGAAATAGCACATAAGAAGCCATATTGTGGAAAAATCATAATTTGTTGAAGAAATAGTTTCGATAGGCACATGCGGAAATGATTTGGAACACAAACACCTATATCAAACAAACTGCACGCTCATTTATAGCAGCATGAAATTGTTCATGTGTAATACAAAAAATCCCTCATATATTGATAATGATATGCCATGGTCTTATAATCACACAATGGCCAAATTAGGCCGAATTGAACTAAATTCCTTATGTGCTGAGAATGATACTGAAAATTCACGAAAAAGTACCTAGTATAGGCATTTATGTATTCCAGAACTGCATTTATGTACTTAATTCACAAATATTGTGTACTTATTTTTTATGTTTATGTACTCAATTTCTAAAAGTTGAAATGAGGCTCAATTCAATATGTGAAACGATACATAAGAAACCGTAGCATGACAAAATTATGGTTTATTGAAGAAATAGTTCGCATAGGCACATGTAGAAATGGTTTGGACCACAAATACTTATATCTAACCACTTTCACACTCATTTATAGCAATTCAAAACTGTTCATGCATAATACAAAAAATCTGTAATGTGTTGATAATGATACACCATAGTTTTATAATCACGTAATGGCCGAATTAGACCAAATTGAACTACATTCCTTATGTGCTAAGAATGATACCAAAAATACATGGAAGAATACCTAGTATAGGCATTTATGTACTCTATAATTACATTTATGTACTTAATTTATAAATATTGTGTGCTTAATTTGCGTGTTTATGTACTTGTTTTCTAAAGGCCAAGATGAGGTTTAATTCAATATGTGAAATGACACATAAAAAACCCTAATGCAACAAAATCGTGGTTTGTTAAAGAAATTTTTTGGATAGGTTTAAAACACAAACACCTACATCCAAACATTTGCGTGCCCATTTATAATGGTGTGAAACCATTCATGTATAATATAAAAATTTCCTAATGTGTTGATAATGACACACCATGGTCCTATGATCACGTATTGGCCTAATTACACTAAATTGAACTAGATCCCTTATATGCTAAGAATAATACAGTAGATTCACAAAAACGTACCCTGTGTATGCATTAAAGTACTCCAGAACTACGTTTATCTACTTAATTTGTAAATATAGTGTACTTATTTTTTATGTTTATTTAATTGCTTTCCAAAGGCCAAGATGAGGCTTAATTCGATATGAGAAAAAACACATATGGCATCCTAACATGATAAAATTATGGTTTATTGAAGAAAAGGTTTACATAGGCACATGTAGAAATGCTTTGGAAGATAAACACCTGCATCCAACCATTTGCACTCTCAATTATGGTAGTTTGAAATCATTCATGTATAATACAAAAGATCCCTATTGTGTTGATAATGATATACCATAGTTTTATGATCACATAATAGCTAGGTTAGGCTAAATTGAACTAGATCCCTTTTATGCTGAAAATGTACTGAAAATTCATGAAAAAGTACCTAGTTAGGCATTTATGTACTCAAAAACTGCATTTACATCCGTAATTTACAAATATTGTATAATTATTTTTTATGTTTATGCACTTGCTTTCCAAAGGTTGAGATGAGGCTCAATATGATACGTGAAACATCATATATGATAACTTAATGCGATAAAATCATGGTTTGTTGAAAAAATAGTTTCGACAGAGACATGTAGAAATGGTTTGGAACCTAAACACTTATATCCAACCACTTGCGTGCTCATTTATAGTTGTGTGAAACCATTGATGTATAATACGAAAAATTCCTAATGTGTTGATAATAATGCGCCATGGTCTTATGATCACATATTGGCAAGATTAGGCTAAATTGAACTAGATCCCTTATGTGCTGAGAATGATATCGAATATTCATGAAAAGTACCTAGTATATGAATTTATGCACTCTAGAACTGTGCTTATGTACTTTATTTGCAAATATTGTGCACTTATTTTTCGTGTTTAGGTACTTGTTTTCCAAAGGCTGAGATGAGGCTTAATTCGATATGTGAAACAACATACAAGACATCATAACGCGATAAAATCATGGCTTGTTGAAATAATAGTTTGGATAGGCACATGTGTAATTAGTTTGGAACACAAACACCTATATCCAATAGCTTGTGCTCTTATTTAAAATAGTATAAACCATTGATGCATGAGGTAAACTAATCCTCCTGACACCACCATTTAAAACTAGTGAACCTATCATGACTTTATGAGTACTAAGACTAATATGCCATAGTTTTATAATCATGCAATGGCCAGATTTGATTAAATTGAACTTGATCCCTTATGTGCTGAGAATGATACCAAAAATATGCATAAAATTAATTAGTATTGACATTTATGTACTCCATAACTGTGTTTATGTACTTCATATGCTAATTTTTGTGTATCTATTGTGCATATCTTTGTACTTGCTTTAAAAAAGGTTGAGTTGAGACTCAATTCAATGTGTGGAACAATACATCAGGCATACTAATGTGACAAAACCATAGCTTGTTGAAAAAATAATTGTGATAGTACATGTTGAAATGATTGGGATCTCAAACACCTATATCCAACCACTTGCGCTATCATTCATAATAGTATAAACCACTGATGTATAGGCCAAATAAATCCTTCAGACAGCATCATGAAAAACTAATGAACCTATCATGACTTTATGAGTCTTAGGATTAGTATGCCGTGATCTTATGATCACACAATGGCCAGATTAGGCCAATTTGAATTGATCCCGTATGTGTTGGGAATGATATTAAAAATTTATCCTAGCATTGGCAGTTATGTACTCCATAACTATGTTTATGTACTTATTTTGCCAATGTTGTATACTTATTTTTCTTATTTATGTACTTGCTTTTTCAAAGGCTGAGATGAGTCTCAATTGGATACCTGAAACAACATATATGACACCTTAACATGACAAAATTTTGTTTTATTAAATAAATGGTCGTGCTAGTATGTTTTGAAGTAGGTGAAAACTCAAACACATACATTCAACCACTAGCACTCTTATTCAGAGTAGTATAAACCATAAGATGGGATTGAATCCTCGTCGTTGTGATGGGAGAGTACATCTCTTATGTATTCTATTATGATCGATTCCAAAGAGTCCTTACACAAGGCAGTATGATAATTTGGAAAAAGGAACTTTCCAAAGATGAGGATATAAACCAAAATCAAACATTGGGAATAGAAACATAGCATTGAGGTTATTAGAGAGTTCACAAATATCTTGCCCTGGGCCTCTTTTGGGACATAGGAGATGGAATAAATGTATTTGCACGGTATGTGTAGACTTAGAATGGTTCTCCAAAAGTATTTATTTCAGCCAATTAATTAGGCTCCATGGGCTAGAGGTTGGGCATCGACCATAGAGATTAGATACTCTTCAATTAATGAAAATTAATTGAATTAAGTCAATTAGTTTAAAGGAATTTAAACTAAAGTGAATATAAGATATTCAAAAGTCATGAAGATTAGTGAGTTCATGTTCAATGAATGGCAGAATCTAATAGGTCACTTACAAAAGCCAATTGCATATCCTAGGCAATGAAGGAAAATTTTCTAGGAGTTTAAAAATTCCCACATGATCGATTTGAAGATTGACCGATTGACGCAAATGTTGTGGTCATTTTTAGCTTAATCAATTTAATTAATAAATTGATCTAATTAATTTAAGGAATTAAATTAAGACCAATAATTAAAGAGTTAATTATTTGGTACCAAATATTTATCAATTGGTCAAGTTAACTTAAGCAGTTAAGTTAACAATTGCTAGTTTGAAGAGTTAAGCTAAATGACGTAAAACGTTAAGTCAAGGTAATTAATTAAATTAAAGGAGTTCCATTTAATTAAAATAGAGAATTAATTTTGAAGAAAAAATTCAAATGAAAGGTTCATTTGGTGTGGTGTTAGAATTTATTTAGATAACATTTCATGAGATGAAATAAAGATTTCAAATGAAATTCAAATGCACACATAATTCACATGCATATCAACTTGCAAGGCAAGTGGGCGGTCCCCCATTTGAGGAAGGTGTGAAGCCACCTTGGCATCACACCCTCCTCCCTCTATACATAGATATAGAGAGAGAGGCGACCAGCTGAAAATTAGCTGCAAGGCATCACATTCCATGTCAATTAGATTCTCTCAAATTTTTCCTCCAATTTTCAAGTATTGCATCATGTGTTGAAGCTTCACTTATGCTTTTCTCCTACCTCCAAATCAGGCCTCCATCCTTGCATATTCTTCTGTTTATTCTTCAGCTAATACCGAGGAAAATTGGTGTTGCATTAGTGTGTGGATCATATCATTAGAGGCAACACAATTGGATAGCTATGCCTTTTGGAGATCCAGTTTTTGGCAGCAACTTTCGAGTGATTTTTGGAGATGCTGCTGAATTCTGATTGAGCTGATTTTTGGACTGAAGATGAATCAAGAGTTTTTGATGTTTTGGTACAAGTTTCATGTAAATCGAAGTTCATTTGCCTCATCAAAAGTTGATTGGATTCCACTGTGGCTTTGGGAGATGGATTCAAGGAGTTGAGATCTTCTTCCACTTTTGTTTGATTTTCTGAAAATCAAGGTGTTATTCTAACCCAATTTGAATTAATGGAATGTTTAGATCCTTGGTGACATGTGTAGTCCAATTTTTTCGGTTTTTAATGTTTTGAATATTGGATCCTAGTGCTACATTTGCCTTCAAGTGGTATTAGAGCCTAATTCATGCTATGATTTGGATTTTTGATTGATTGATTCATGTGATAAATTGGTCAAAATCACAAAATAATTTATCCTTGCTATGGATTGGAGTGTTTGGATGATATTGTGTGTGGCTCCTTCATTGATGAATTGAAAGCATGTTATTATGAGTTTTAAGTGTTAATTCATATGATTAGTATGTTTTAATTCATATCTTCCTATGTTGAATGTTGATTTGGCATTAGTTAATGTTGTATGTTGATATAGCATGTTAAATTTGGCCTTAAGATGTTTTGGTCATTTTTGGGTCCAATTGGATTGGTTGTAATTAGAGATTTCTGAAGAATGTGATTTTTACTTAAAATTGATTTTTGAAACATTTTTGAGCACCCAAAATTCCATTTTTAAAAGGTGCTTTGAATTTGGAATTTCATCTACAATGTGTGATTTATTGTTTAGAAAGTGTCCTAAATTATTGATGCACAAAAGTTGAGCTAAAAATGGCTTGACTCAGTCCCAACCCTAAAACAGGGATGCTACCTCACTATGGCAGCGGGCATTGGGCACACCTACTACTCAACCATGTGCACACTTGGACAACATCGACTAGTTTAGATTGTGATGAGTTTTGAGCTTATTTTTGTATTCCTTAAGTAACCTAAAATGATTCAAATCATGCTAGATATGTGCACAAATGTTGTGTAAGTTTTCAAAATTATATTTGACATCTTTGATTGCTTTTAAAACCTTGCTAAAGCTAATCTTCAATTAGTGCAAAAATGAGATGCATAATGGTTTTGCCTATTTTTGCCTAGCCATTTAATTGTTTATGAGATAAGTATTTAATTGTTAAAATTAAATGTCAATTCTTGATTTATTTATTGTTCATTTGAGTGTAGAATGAATGATGAATGTATGGGGATGATTATGAGTCTTTAATATTGATTTTATTTATTTCAAGTTGTTGAAATGAGTTGTATTAAATGAGGCTTGCATGCCTCTTTATTTTATCTTGTAAAAGTTATAAGAGTAGAATTACTAGAAGTGAGGATTTTTCTCTTGTAAAAGTTGCAAGGAGCAAAAAAGGACCAATGGAGGCTTGAAAACCCATGAATGTATGGGAATACACTCATGTAATAGCTAGGTTTAATCAACCCACTTAAAATCAACTAGGTGGTGCACCTATAGCTCTAAGTGCACCAGTTAGTTGAGGCTCACTGTCATTCTACCCTAAGAGCATGCTAAGCGCATGTACTTATTTATGCTTTTCATATCCTATTGATGTATCAGATGCATGGTTAGGATATAGAAAATCTAAATAAGAAAATAAAATGATGTGATCTTTGCAAGTAAGAAAACCCTCCACTTAGAATGTCTAAGTGCTTTTAAATATTAAGTCAAAATGGATACAAATTAAAAGAAATTTTAATTAATCCATACTTTCTACCAATAGTATCTAACATGACAATGCTACCATTATTTGTGTGATATCTCATGAATCATGGGTCATGGTTACGGTGAAAGGGAACCATATACTTAGCATATGATGCATCTTTGATTTGATGGCTTCTCGTGCATTGGCACACAAGTCATGGAATGATGTGGAGCGGTCTCAAATCAAAGTTTGATTAGTAGATTTGACTTAACACCTAGTAGTGTAGATGTTGCATGAGTCGTGGGTCTACATGAAAAGTAAGGCATAATATATTAAAAGTTGCATGAGATGCAACTAGCAAAAGTTGTTTACCTGTTGATTGTTTGTGGATGTCTCATGAGTCATGGGTCAACTTACAAGTCCTTAGGGTATTAATTCTCACTAGGAAATGAGATTTCCTAAATTCTTCTAAAGGGTGAAGGATTTGACAAAATAGTAGGAGAAAAGCATGATTGAAAAGTCATGAACATGTTTTCTAATATCAAGCTAGGGTGGATAAGAGGTCATGTGTCATTGACTACGGTCTAAAGATGATCAGGCTTGGAGAAGCTTTCAACCTAGAAATAGTGATAGACAATGATCTCCATGAGGATTTGATCCTCACATCCTCACTAAGTTTATTGATCAAAATATTGATCTAAATGGAGACTACCATAACAAGGGCATGCCATTAATTCTTGTTTTCTCCTCCAAGCCTATGGGCCTTAAAGGTGCTAAAAAGGTTGGACTGTGAAGTCTTTAATGGTTGCTTTCCCTTAGATAAAGAACTTATCTTCTTTTTAGAGCTCTTTGATTAGATTGAGAAGGAGAATACTTAAGTAGCAAATTCTTAGACTATCTAAAGAAGAATGGGATTCTTAGTAGACTTCATTTGTCACACCTCAACATAATAGAGTAGCTAAGAGGAGAAACTATACCTTGTTGGATATGGTACATTCCATAATGAGCTTTTTCTACGGGCTTATATCTTTTTGGGGAAATGCCCTAGAAATGGTGGCGAAGTTACTAAGTGTAATACCTTCAAAGTCGATGCGAAAGATGCTATATGAGATGTGGTATGGCAAATCACCCTCTAAACATTTTCTAAAGGTTTGGGGGTCTCTCATCTATGTGAGATAATTAGTAAAAGACAAGTTGGATAGTAGATCTACTTTGCGCAAATTTGTGGAATACCTAAGAGAGTCTTTAGGTTATTACTTCTATTATCCCTTAAAACAAAAGGTGTTTGTTTCAAGAAATGCCACATATTTGGAAAAAGAATTTCTATTAGATAAAAAAGGCATTGTTGTTGAACTTGATGAAATTTAAGATGATTATCAAATCCCACAAGCAGTGGAAACAAGTAAATTTCAAAAAATCCTTACACACAACTCTGAGAAGGTCGGATTGAATTAGGAAGCAACCTAAAAGATTCAAATTCTTTCATGAGATGAACCAATTGGATAGCAGTCCGATGACCTATAAAGAAGCTATATCGAACATAGACTCGGGATATTGGCTTGACGCCATAAAATCTAAAATTAACTCTATGTGCGTTAACAATGCATGAACTTTGGTAGATCTACTAAAGGGAAAGAGTTCCCATTAGTTGTAAGTAGATCTATAAATGAAAGCTAGGAGTCAATGGAGAGGTAATGACCTTTAAGGTGTGACTAGTGCCAAAAGGTTACACTTAAAGTCCTGGTATTGATTTCGAATAAACATTTTCATCGGTCACAATGCCTAAGTCTATTCAAATTTTACTTGCCATAGCCATATATTATGACTATGAGACATGGCAAATATATGTGAAAACTACTTTTCTCAATGGAAACATTGAAGAAGAAATTTATATGGAGGAACCATAAGGTTTTACATCCAAAGGGAGTGAGGAAAAGGTTTGCAAACTTTAGAGATCTTTTTATGGACTCAAATAGGCATCTCAAACTTGGAACATACATTTTGATTAGAAAGTCAAATTATTCAGCTTTGTCAAAAATATGTATGAACCTTGTGTGTACAAGAAGGCTAGTGGAAGTAGTATGCAATTTATTGTGCATTATATCAATGTCATTATTCTCATTGGGAATGAGAGAGAAATGTTAGAGCATGCTAAAGTAAGGTTATCTACTCATTCCTCCACAAAGGTTTTGGAAGAAGCATCCTACACATTGGGAATGCATATTATAAAGATAGATGGGGAGGATGCTGGGGCTTTTCTAAACCTTGTACATTGACTAACTATTAAAGAAGTTTAATATGGAAGAATCTAAGAGGGGATTCCTCTTTATGGGACATGGCATTTGTCTTTTCAAGCTTTTGGCCCCTAAAACTGGCGACGAGAAAAAGATAATGTTCTACATACCTTATACATCTACTATAAGGAGCATAATATATGTTATTCAATGTATAAAATCAGATATGGAACATGCTCTAAGTGTTATGAGCCATTACCAATCCAATATTGGTGAATATCATTGGATGCTCGTTAAAACAATCCTTAAATACTTGAGAATGACTAAGGACGTTTTTTTAGCATACAACAATGGAGAATTGAAACCTGAGGGGTTTTTGGATTCTAGTTTCCAAACTAATATAGATGACCTAAAATCTATTTTTGGATTAACATTTTCCCTTAATGGCAACATAGTGAGTTGGAAGAGTTCCAAATTAGACACCATGATCAAGATTACCATTAAGGTGAAATAATTTCTTTAGAAACCAAAAAGAAGGTGTTCAAATAAATACCTCATCCAAGAGTTAGATGTAGTGCTTAGTGTGCATAAGCCTATGTTTATCTTTGGAAGACAATTTAGGACTTAAGCCAAGATCTCATCAATGATCCAAATATAGTAAATGTGTTATCATTTGATATATGATATCAACTGATAGAGGTGACAACTAAGTGGAAAAAGTTGCCTCAGAAGAGAATATAGAAACGATACTACCTAAACCCCTAAATGGAAACAATATTTTAAGGACATCTTGAGAATATAGGCCTTAAGGCTATGGGAAATTAACTTTAGAATAAGTGGAAAATTATTGAAATAGTGCCCCCTACAAGCAAATTAGATTGGCATGTAAGCTATTTCACTTGTTATACAATCTTAATTGAATGATATTCACTATATGGTCATCTTCATCTTATGCTTATATTTACTTCACTAGCATTTGGTTGAAGCCCTTAGATCATGCATAACTATAGGACTTGGTCGTGCATTGGGTGGTGATCTGGAATAAGTCTTACATGGTTGTAATCTTATAATTTCCAAGTCATAGGATCTTACAAGACAAGGCATTTAAGATCTGGATAAATTTATACTAACAATGCATAAATCCAAAAGTTTAATATTACTCCATTCCATGAGCAATGCTATATGAGATATGGGTATATGTTAGTGGGTGTTTGTTAAGGAACAAGGTATTGAAGACTTACGCAAAGAATCTACTAGATAGCCCTAGTGGCAAGTTTCCAGCCTACGCTAATGCATATAACTAGTCCTTTGACCTCAGGATCCATAATAACCTTATGCTTAGGTCCTCATGCTTTAACTGTTCCTTGACCATGTAGTTGGTCTATTAGGTGAAGATTAGGTATGAGCTAATTAGACATGGAGGCTTATAATATTTAAGATGGGATCCAACTCCTCGTCATTATGAAGAGCGGGTGCATCTCTTATGTATTCTATAATGATCGATTCTAAGGAGTCCTTGTGCAAGGCAGCATGATTATTTGAGAAAGGAGTTTTCCAAAGATGAGCATATATCAAAATCAAAATTTGAAAATAGAAACATAGCATTGAGGTTATTAGAAAGCTGACAAATATCTTGGCTTAGGCTTCTTTTGGAAGATAGGAGACAGAATGGCCGTATTTGCATGATATGCTTAAAGCTAGAATGGTTTTCCAAAAGCATTCATTTTGACCAATTAATTAAGCTCCATGCGCTTGAGGTTGGACATCGACCATAGAGATTGGGTACTCTTCAATTAATAGAGATTAATTGAATTAAGTAGATTAATTTAAAGGAGTTTAAAATAAAGTAAATATAAGATATTCAAAAGTTACAAAGAATCGTGACCTTATGTCCAATGAATGATTGAACCTAATTGATCACACACAAAAGCAAATTGCATATCCAAGCGATAAAGGGGAATTTTCTGAGAGTTAGAAAAATTCCCACCTGATAGATTTAGAGGTTGACCGATTGACACAAATGTTGAGGTCATTTTTGGCTTGAACAATATAATTGTTAAATTAATCTAATTAATTTAAAGAGTTAAATTAATATCAATAATTAATGAGTTAATTATTTATTGCCAAATATTTATCAATTTTTCGACTTAACTTAAGGAGTTATATTAACAATTGCTAGCTTAAAGAGTTAAGCTAAATGACTTACAGAGTTAAGTTAAGGTAATTAATTAAATTAAAGGAGTTTAATTTAATTAAAATGGAGAATTAATTTTGGAGGAAAAATTTAAATGAAAGGTTCATTTGGTGCGGTATAAAAATTTATTTGGTTGATATTTTACGAGATGAAATGGAGATTCCAAATAAAATTCAAATACACACATAATTCACATGCATGCCAACTTGCAAGGCAAGTGGGTGGTCCCCGCTTTGAGAAAGGTGTGAAGCCATTTTGGCATCAGACCATCATCCCTCTATATATAGATATAGAGATGGGCAGCCAGCTAAAAATTTGGATGCAAGATATCACATTCCATGTGAATTAGATTCTCTTAAATTTTCCCTCAAATTTTCAAGTGTTGCGTCATGTGTTGAAGCTTCACTTCTTTTCTTCTTCTACCTACAAATCAAGACTTCATCCTTGCATATTATTCTCTTTATTCTCCAGCTAATATTAAGGACAATTGGTGTTGCATTGGTGTGTGGATCATAACATTAGAGGCAAGATAATTGGATCACTATGCCTTTTGGAGATCCAGTTTCTGGCAGTCACTTTTGAGCGATATTTGGAGGTGTTTTCGAGTTCTGATTGAGCTAATTTTTGGAATAAAGATGGTTCAAGGAGTCGGTGATCTTTTGGTGCAATGTTTACTCTAATCGGAGCTTATTTTCCTAGTCAAAAGTTGATCAGATTCCACTGTAGCGCTGGGAGACAGATTCAAGGAGTTGAGATCTTCTTCCACCTCCATTTGATTTTCTGAAAATAAAGGTATTCTTCTAACCAAATTTGAATCAATGGCATGTTTAGATCCTTGGTGACAAGTGTAGCCTCGTTATTTTTAATTTTTAATGTTTTGATTATTGTATCCTAGTGTTACATGTGCCTTCAGTTACAGCTAAAGCTAATATGGAGGCTGATTTGAATATTGATCCACCTCAAAATCATATCCATAGATGTTCTAATAAAGAGAGACGCTTAGCAATTGCAGATGACTACTATGTGTATCTCTTAGAAAGTGATTATGATCTTAGTCCTATAGTTGATCCCATCAACTATTCTGATGCCATGCCTAGTCCTCAGTCAGACTTGTGGTTTAGTGCTATGGAGGATGAAATTCACTCAATGAAATGAAAAAATGTGTGCAGTTAGTTGATTGGCCCCAAGGTCAAAAGTCTATTGGTTGCAAATGGGTGTTTAAAACTAAGAAAAACTCAAAAGAGAAGATTGAAAGGTTTAAAGCTAGACTTGTAGCTAAAGGCTATACTTAAAAAGTTGGAATTGATTATGGTGATGCTCTCTCTCCTATTTTATCCAAAGATTCCTTTAGGATCATTATGAGTTTAGTAGCACATTTTGATTTGAAACTCCACCAAATGGATGTTAGGATAGCTTGCCTTAATGGTGACCTTAATGAAGAATTATATGACTCAACCAGAGGGTTTTATTCAAGAATGGAAGAAGCACATAGTGTGTATGATGAATAAGTCAATTTATGGCCTTAAATAGGTGTCTCAGTAGTAGTGCTTGAATTTTGATAAGGTAGTGACTTCATTAGGTTTTGGGAAAAATAAGGTGAACCATTGTATTTATCTTAAGACCAGTGAGAGCGGGTTCATTCATTTGGTGCTTTATGTTGATGATATTTTACTTGCTAGTAGTGATTTGGGTTTGCTCCATGAGACTAAACAAATGTTATGTTGTAGTTTTGATATGAAGGATCTTGGCAAAGCATCTTTTGTTCTTGAAATTGAGATCTATCATGATAGAACTCAAGGCTTGCTAGGACTTTCTCACGTGAGTTGCATTGATCATGTTTTAGTTAAGTTTAATTACAAAATTGTAAACTTAGTGAGTACTTATTGTGAAAGGTGATAAACTTGGCATTGCATTGTGCCCTAAAAACAAACTTAAGCAAAAGTCTATGACAAACATTCCTTACTTTAGTAATGTTGGTAGTTTGATGTATGCACAAGGCCTACTACAACCTTCATTGTTGGTATTCTTAAGCGCTATCTCTCTAATCTAGGATAAGAACATTGGGGTGCTATTAAGAAAATCTTAAGATATTTGAGAAAAACTAGAAACTTCATGCTTGTATATAGAACAATTAACTGCCTTGAGGTTATCAGATACTTGGATTCAAATTTTGCTAGTTGTCTTGATAACTTGAGATCTACTTCAGGTTATATTTTTACAATGGCAAGTGGAGCTATTTCATGGAAAAGTGTTAAGCATACACATATTGCTCTATCAACCATGCAGGCTTAGTTTGTTGCTTGTTATAGAGAAGCCAACCATGCTATATGGCTAAAGAACTTATTTTCAAGACTTTTTGTTGTTGATTCGATTATTAAACCATTGAGGATTTATTGTGATAATGCTGCTACTATGTTCTTTTCGAGGAATAATAAGTCTTCCACTGCATCTATATATGTGGAGCTTAAATATGTTGCTGTGAGCAAATTGGTTATAAATGGTACCATTATGATAGAGTATGTCAATACTGACTCTATGCTAGCGAATCTTTTGACCAAGGGATTGAGAACTATTATTTTCAAAAGACATGTAGAACACATGGGTGTAATTGAGTCTTTTGATGTATTAAGTTAGGTAAGATATGTTTTCTTTATTGAATTTGTTACATTGAACCATTTGTTTTAAAGCGAGATTCTTTTTCAATTGTTGATATATTTGTTATAATTATGTGCACATTTTGTGGTTATATCTCATTTGATATGTATCTTGAGATTAAGTGTTGGTCTTGAGAGCTTGGTATGTCTTATAAATGACACCATATTGCAATTTAGTATTGAATAAGGCATACATGGCTTTTTTTGAAGTTGGATTTTGTTAGGATTTCATATTGTTTTAGAAATCCATGTCTTAGAAAAAAAATCATGGATTTTTTTAGGGTTTTCTATTGTTCAAGAGGTCTATATCTTATAAGAAAATCAAACTTTCTTGGAATTTCATATAGTTCTAGAAATCCATATCTTACAAGAAAATTGGAGGACCAACAATGAAATAGCATACATGCTTGGGTCATATTTGGATGCTATTTTAATACACCACCATCTCGGAATCCATGTCAGTGGAGTTGCTAGTATATGTGACCATGGAAGGTGTTGTGTTGATGAAAGATAAGAGCATTATCATGATCCAATATTAGTAATTTTACTAGATTGGGTTGTGTTGGTAGTCTTGTCTTATTACTATATTTCTTTTCTCCATTGTGGCCGCATTCAATTTTTTTCTTTTTGTAATTTAGCCTAAGAGTTGCTTTCTCAAACTTTACCTTTTATTTTGTTTTAAAGTTACAATTAATATTTGTTTGAATGGGAAAATGTTGGAATTTTATTCCTATATATGGACTTCTATTAATTAGATTTATTTTCTAATAAAATAAAAAATGGCCTAAATTAATATGATTAATGAGACATGACTCAATGGGCCCATTATTTTGACCCAATATTGTAAAGACCTTTTTCTTAATAGACTTGGTGTGACAGCTAATGTAGGCCTAATCTTAAAAGCTCATAATAGGAGAGCTCTTTAGGGCTTTATCTTATATACTGTAGCTAGGTCCCTTCTCTACTCCATGTTTAGATATTGCTATGCCATTAAACATGTCAAGTTGTTTCTATGATAAGGGGAGGAAAACTTAGCAATAAATCTTGAAATTGTAGGAATCATCGTTCATGAATCTCATAGCTCAAACAAGTATAAAAAATAAAACTATTTATTATGCTTTGATTTTATGGGCATATGAATTTTGGGTTGAATTATTTTTCACAAAAAAATGTTAAGGACACCTATCTTAAACATATTAGTATAAGTAATGGTGCAGGCAGTGGCTTGGTAAAGGTGTTAGCTAGCTGATACTCAAGTCTTGACTAGTAAAAGTTTGATATAGCCTGCTGTGAGCTTCTCCTAAATAAAATGGTACTTAATTTCAACATGTTTGGTTATTTCATGGAAAGTAGGTTTGGAAGCAATGCGAACAATAACTTGATTATCACATTAGATGATGGCTAGTGAGTTTAGTTGGATATGTAAGTCAAGTAGAAATTACTGAAGCCAAGCAAGATCTAAAGTAATGACTGCTAAAGCATTATATTAAACTTGTGCTAAAGAACAGGGCACTATGGTCTTCTTTCTAGTCTTCCAAGAGATCAATGAATCCCCAACAATATGCAAAAATTTGTAGTAAATTTTCTAGTATTTGTACAAGCACCCTAGTCCACCTTAAAAAAGGATTTGAGCTATAGTTATGAAGATGCTAAAAGAAAAGTCTTTAGCTAGGAAATATCTTAGCAAATGATGAGCAATAGGAAGATGGTGCAATCTAGGATGAGCTACAAACTGGTTTAATTTGTGCACTGCAAAGGTAACATTCCATCTAGCGATGGTCAAGTACAATAGACAATAAACTATTATTACCTATATTAAGTGGCATTAGGAAAAAGTGTTGAATTAGTGGTATTAAGATTAGTCTTAGGATCTATAGAAGTGTAAGCTGGCTTGCAATGTTTCGTAGAGTGTACAGCCTTTGACAAAGGCAAATTCTTGAAGAGTTTTTGGTAATCTCAAGTTAAAAAAAGAAAAAACACAAAAATTGAAGGACCATAAGTCTTTGTGCTTAAAACTGGACTGAAGTTGTGTCTTTAGAGAATTAATGGTCGAGATAGAGGGACTTGCAATCACTATATAATAAAAGAATCATTTTTCGCTTTTGTGAATAATAAATAATCATCTTGAAATTGTGAGAATCTAAGTTAGAGAAGTGTTTGAGAAAATTTGGGGAACTATTGCTTAGATGATTACTTGAAACCACATATGGACTTCTTCAATTTGCAAACCAACTTGAGCCTGGACTTTTACTCCTTCTTATTAAGATGATTAGGTGATAAGTCCATGTAAACTTCCTCAAACAAGTCTCCATGGAAAAAGGTATTGTTAACATCTATTTGAGTAAAATATGAGTTGTGAGTGGCTCCAAGAGATGACAAGGGCTACACAATCACAAGCTTGGCCATAGAAATATAATTGAACTCTATTCCTTCTTATTAGTTGTACTCCTTGACTATGAGTCTAGCTTTGAACCTTTCAATTGTGTCATCAGATTTGTACTTTACTTTTGTAAACCTAACTGCAACCAATAAAGTGTTTCCCTTTTGGCAAAGAGACAGTTAACCAAGTATTATTTTGCTACAAGGCATTTAGTTAATGTTACATAGCTTCTCTTTATCCTTCTTATTTAATTGGTTGATGATAAAGCTAGGTTAATGAACTAAGGATATACTAAGAATTAAGGACTTAAATTTGAAGTATAAGAGAGACGATTATGTATAAGGTATAAAGGTTTAGTAGTTGCCATAGTGTTGCATTGATGGTCTTGAAGATAAGTAGGAGTTTTATGAGTTCTTATGACCTTCTAGGAGCGACAATAGGTTGAAACAAAGGACTTGAAAGCTGTGATGATGCATGGGATTGAATAGTGGAATTGAAATGAGTAATATGATCAAGTATAGGTTTAGAAAGGAATAATTAAGGGATAGGATCAAGTAAAAGCTTAGCATATTATCATTGAGAAAAAGGTCGAATATATTTTCATATAACACATCTCTTAATATCATTAGTTGTTCATACTGTAGATCATAAAACTTATACCCTTTGTAGCTTGTAGGATAGCCAAGGAAATTAATAGACTTCTTAGCACACTTCCCTTTTTGGTCTAACCTAGGGCTCTCTAGAATGCCTCGATAGAGGCTCAAATGCTACCCTACTGAGGATAAACTTTTACGATGGCTCTGTCACATGCATCTTGCAAGAACCTCCATTTATCTGCCTAATGTAAATCCTCGATAAATCAATCTTCTTTCTAGCCAAGCACAAAATAATTAAACTAAGCTCAAAATTGTATGAAATATTGATTGCAAAATATATCAAATACTAAGGAAAATTCATAAATGCAAAAACATGCACACAAAGAAAAAGAACAAAAAAATCTACTAAAGAAAAAGAACCAAAAAATCTACTGAGTGCCAAGAGAAAAAATATAAGTGATGTCAAAGGGATTGATAACTAGCCCAATCTCCTCAAAGTACTAATGGAGGTCACAATGAACTTTCTGCAAATATGCTGATGAGGTGAACTACTCCAAGCTTTAGGAAACCTCCCCCTCCCTACCCCCTAAAAAAAACCTCATCCTTTATGAAGAAAAGAACAAACAAGGCCTTATAAAAAGATGGCGATCTACTCAAAAACTTACAATTTGGTCTAGAAAAGAAATGAAAGAGGTCTCATTTGGAACTTTCCACACCCTAAAAAAGAATGAAAATATCTAAGGAAATAGGGAGATAAAAGTCCATAAGGCGGTATTGTGACCTTACAAAATACACGAAGAAGTTTGGAGCAACTAACCCAAACACATCCCATAACTCCTAATTATCTTTAGGAGTGAGGGATCAGGAGAGTGGAAAAAACTACTACTAAGGTACCTTAGAAGAAATGAATCAATGCAATCCTCCAAAGAGTTAAGAAGAAACTTAAACTCATCAAAATTATAGACTTTACCCCTTAGTATCTCTGATTTCCTTAGCTCAAAGTAAGTAAACAAGATAAATCACTAATGCCAACAAGGCTACCATTAACAATAAGAGCATCCTCAACACCTCTCCTTTAAAGAGTCCTATTTTTCAAACTTAGACTCTAAACTAGTCTTTGATTATAATGAAGAAGGCAACTTAATAAACAAACATTGTTGGATGCTTTCTTGATGTGCGATTCTATGATCCAATATTGTACTAGAAAACATGCCCAAAGAAGGCTTACATACTCAAAAAACATAGCAACAACTTCAGATGGATAGCCACTAAGAACACAAATAAATTTGGCACAACTATGGTCCCTTAAAATGGCGGGCACCTACCATAAGAACAAAGTCACCCCAATAGGGTGCATGGGGGGAAATTGTCTATGCCTAGGGTACTAAAAAAGAAATCATTGTTGCTCAACTTCTCGCGAACGGGCACTCCTCTACCCGCTCATGGGGTGACCAACCCTCTATGGAGATAGCAACCTTATTGCCCCCTACATAACAGATAGTGGCTAGCTAGCCTCCTATTGCTAGCCACCATCAACTCCAAATACAACATCAAACTCTAATTCATTTAGTCCTATTATTCAATATCTCATTAACAGAGTTGGACATATCTCGCTCGCAAATTAAAATTCTCCAAAAATTATTAACTCAAAAGAGTTTGAAAATCTAAGTAATAGCAAAAAAGTAAAAGAGAAGATAAAAATTACCTTGACAACACATCTTGGCTCCAAAGGTAACTTCTTAAATCAAAGCACTATCAAAATTGCTAAGTCCCTTAAAGGACACAATTTGTTTGCCAACTGTTAGTCTTTGAGGACGACAAGTCAAGGAGACTTAAAAATTTCAAAATTGTTTAATTATTGAAATGCTCAAATTAGTTCCAAGTTAAATTAGAGGTAATTGATACAAAAAATATGAAATTAATTATTAAGGTAAAATAAAATTAACTTTTAAGATATAACTTCAATGTGAAAATAAATTTTCAAAATTAGAGGGACTTGATGATATGACAAAATAAGACTCTAAGGACAAAAATTTTAAAAACAAAAAGAGGCTTAATTAAATAAAAAAGCAACCCATGAACAAATCAATTAAACTTACCAAGATGGACACCCAAATATAAGTGTGCTAACACTTGCCAAGGACTTAATAGGCATAGAAGCAATCATGTCTAGTGCGACATGTCTGGAGCATAGCTAAATTTTCTGTCTAGTTGTGGCTCTTCTCTATTCAAATCCCTGCCTCAGTTTGGCTCATCATCTAACTTAAGATGAACTTAGGAAGGTAATACAAAATATAACAACAGTTTACTATCAACTAAGAATGGACGACACACAATGTGTATTTACTTTCTCCTAAAAATAATTTCTCTCAATAATTTCCATCTACATTAGTTCCAATATCATTACCAAAAATATCATAGATTTGATGTGTAAGCATATGTACAACTCTACATAATAGAAAATAAGGCTTGCTCATGGTTGATTTCAAGTAAGAGTTCTTTTATGGATATGTTCATGTTTGATCAAAATGAGACAAGTAAGCAACTTCATTTGATGCATCACAAACACAAAAAAAGAAAAAAAAATTGATAATTTCTACTATGTGTACAGATATATTTGAACATAATCATGAATATGTGTACTCATGTGATGATAATTTGTAACATCTTAATAAAGGAAAAAGTAAAGAAACTTTTAGAGGTGAGAAGTAGCATTCACAAAGAGATGCGAAAGAAATGGCGTAAAGAGGCTAACTAGGGTTAAGTGGTTGAGATTTGATTTCAAAACTTTCCTTGCTCTAAAATAATGGAAACAATAGATCTATAATTTTTGGGGACCTACATGCCACATGTAGGCCTCACAAGTGCCACAAAACCAAAGTTTCTCATTATTCTAGGTCCAACGGTGCTAAGATTTGCTAAGAACTGCCACGCACACCCAGTGGTACTCAAAATTCTTCTTATGAAGTCTAGTTGGGATGTGACGTCTAAATTGAATGGGAAAAATGCATTTTTAATCCTCTAACTATGGTCATTTGTGAAAAAAGGACATTATGATTTTGCATTTTTTGATTTAGTACATTTAGTACACATTGTCATGATTTCAAGACAAATCGCCTGAAATTGTAGAAAATATCGCCAAAAAATGCCACATCAGTAGGTTTTTGTGACATGTGGCAATTTTTTCCACATCATCCACTTATGTGTGCATGCCTTATCCATGTAGACTGGCCACACATACACTAATTTTCATGTTATTGTGCAAGTGGCTTTAAATAATGACATCAACAAAAATATCCATGGAAAAATGTTACAGTCTAGATTCAAACCCTAGACCATTGGCTTGGGAAAACTATGCACCTATCACTGCACCACTATAGCTTTGGTGCCTTTGGATTCATATTATTTAATATATCTGTCTAAAAAAAAATTGTGAATAAAAAAATATTTGTAAAATTGAAAGAAATAAGTTTATTACAAATATATTATTGTAGATTAAAAAAGCATATTTTCTGAATGGATAAATTTTAACTTTCATAAATTATCATAAAAATGATAATTTTGATATAATTATTGTAAAATAATTTTGATAATTCTTATTAATTTAATTTGAACAAAATTTAAATTAAACAGAATAATTATAAATTAATTAAAACAAATATTAAAAAAAATTAAAGTTTATAAATTTAAAATTTTTGTTAAAAATTACAAAATAATTTTTTTCAATTAAATTTTCATTACTAATAAAAACATTTTAATGAAAAATGGGTTATGAAAATTTTCAATGAAGATTATAAATGAATTTTTTAATTAAAAATTATTTATAATTTCCATTAAAAATTTCCATTGCCAATTTTTGTTAATTTAATTTTTATTTTTGTAAAAAATTATAAACATAATATTTTCATTAAAAATTAAAAAATCATTTTTGCCAATTTAATTTTCATTACTAATAAAAAAAATTAAAGAAATATTGGTAATGAAAATTTTTAATGATAATTATAAATGATTTTTCATAATTAAAAATTATTTATAATTTTTGTTAAAAGTTTCATTGCCAATTTTCATTAAAATGTTTTTATAAATAATGAAAGTTAAATTGACAAAAATTACTTTGAAATTTTTAAGGAAATTTTAAATTTATAATTTTTAACAAAAATAAAAATTAAATTAAAATTTTTTTTAATCTTTGTTTTAATTAATTTGTAATTATTCCATTTAATTTAAATTTTTTTCAAATTAAATTAATAAAAATTATCAAAAATATTTTACAACTATTATATCAAAATTATCATTTTAATGATAATTTATGAAACTTAAAATTTATCCATTCATAAAATATATTTTTCTCAATCAATAATAATATATTTGTAATAAACTTATTTCTTTCATTTTTACAAATATTTTTTTATTCAGAAATTTTTTTCTTCCAAACATAGATATATTAAATAAAATGAATCCATAGGCACCAAAGTTGTGGTGGTATAGCGGTAAATGCATAGTTTTCCCAAACAAATGGTCTACGATTTGAATCCAAGCTGCAACATTTTTCCATGGATATTTTTGCTAATGTAGCTATTTAAAGCCACTTGGACAGTGACATAAAAATTGGTGTACATGTGGTCAGTCTACATGGAAATTGGTGTACATGCGATTAGTCTACAAGGAGGGACTACTCATTTTTTGTATTCTGACTATAAACAATAAGAGCAATTCAATAAAATACATTTTTACTATTTCATTGGTGTTTTTTCATTTTTGCATCAATTGGCACCATCTTTGAGAATCTTTGAGTTCAGACGTGAGGAGATGAGTGAGTCAGGAAGGAACATGGAAGGGAGATGTTAAGCACCGCATATGTTGAGCAAGACAAAGCTATGCCAGCAGAAAGATTTCTAGGTCCGCTGGAGGAGGTTTCCCACATGTGTTCCATGGCATGGGGCAATTACCTCCTAAGCATTGGAGTTTTCTATATTCTGCAGTTAACCCTTTTATGGCTACCTTAATTTGTGGAGTTGGGCAAATTAGGTTTCCTAGTGCACCACCATTTCTGGTGACCATGCCCTTTGTGCCATGAATGCCACTATCTAGTTTACCATTTCACGTATCTTCAAGGCCTTTCCTAGCACTTTCTATTATTGCTACACATGCTTCTTTAGTAGGAATGCCTCCCATACCTATATTAGTGCCGACTGGGGAAGTACAGTTTTCATTCATCCTCTCTCCTTTAAGGAGAAGTGAAGTGATTGGTTTTCCTATTATGGCACCTCCTACAAGAATAGGGATCCAAGGAACTATTGTTGCCAAGCCATCCCCACTTTTTATATTATCTAAGGGAAATCCTCTTGGGAGATTGGACCCTACTATAGCACCTACCTCATTATCTATGGATAAGCTACAGAAGAGGAGGGTGGGGGTATGCAGTTTTCACAAGAAGGGTGGATTTAAGAATACAAACAGGAACAAGGTGGTAGTGGAAAGCTAGGTGTCTATGCAACTCATTAGGGAGCAAGAAAGAAGAAGATTATCACCTAATGTGGTGGTTGCAATGGAGGATATGAGGAAAGAGATGAGAAAAATGAAAAAGAAATTGGTGGGAAAAGAGAAAAGAGGGGTCAGGGAGTCTCCCTTTGAAAACTTAATCTTAAAGGATCCCTTTCTAAATAATCACAAGTCTTTTTCCATGCATAAGTATTTGGGAGATTTTGATCCTGCTGATCATCTATGCAAGTTTGAAAATTTAGCATTATTATATCAATTCTCAGATGGGGTAAAGTGTCAAACTTTCTTACCTACCTTGGGAGGAGCTGTCTAGAGGTGGTTTGGGCAATTGCCTCCTCAATGCATAAGCACTTTTGAGGTTTTCTCTTGTGGGTTCTTTCATCAATTCACCAGCAATAAGCATTATCGCCGAAGTATCCAAAATTTTCTTTTATTCCTATAGGAAGAAAATGAGATGCTAAGGGATTTTGTTAAGAGATTCACCACAACTACTTTGGAAGCTTTATCTAATACTCCAGAATTGTTGACTAGCGCTTTTATGCAAACACTGAGGCCTAATTCATTTTTTAGATCTTTGAGCCGGAGACCGGCTAATAGTTATGAAGAATTATTACGTCGAGCTGAGAAATACGTCTATAAGGAAGAAGCATGTGAGGCTAAGGAGAGAGTTTGGAGAAAAACACAGGGATAAGAAGGATGGAAGTAAGAGCTCAGCCATGGAACATTTAGAACTTGAGATGTTCCTACATGTAAATGTAGTCTTTTATTTACCAATTCATTATCATTTGTTGATTTTCATTCCTACTCTTAGCTCTTTATAGGCTTGATATGCATTTCACATTTGTAAATAAAGGATGTTTATTTTTCATTATCAACTTTTTCATCTACAGAAGAGCTCTAATGAGCTCGATGAAGACAAAACTCCAATGAGTTAAAGAAAAAAGCTCCAATGAGCTTAATAAGAAGACGAGCTCCAATCAACTTGATGAAAAAAGCCCTAATGAGCTCAACAAGAAGAAGAGCTCCAATGAGCTCGGTGAAGACAAAACTCCAATAAGTTGAAGAAAAAAGCTCCAATGAGCTTGGTGAAGACAAAACTCAATTGTGTTGAAGAACAGCTCCAATGAGCTCGGCAATGAAAAGGCTCTAATTAGTATAAGCTCTAAAGAGCTTCATCATATAAATGTAAGAATAAGACAATTCACAAAGACAATATAGGAAAATCTAAAGGACTTAATAATTTTAGAAAGCTTGCAAAGTTGTACAAAAAAGAGCTTGACATGGAAGCTCAGCCACGTTACCCTATCATAAATGGTTGTTGGCCTCTTGCAGCTTGAAAAATACTATCTCGGTTATAGGTCACCTCATGATTAGCCTAAAAAATGCTTTTTCAGATAGAATGGTAGGGGGAGTGACGATGCCATCCTAAAATATTCCCTATTAGTTAGATTAGTAACTAAGATGGTTCAGTGAAGGTTTTTTTTAGTAAATGTGGGCAAGACTAAACTGCTCCACCTACAATCAATAGTCACTAAGAAGAGCTAGCGATGAAGAACTAATTAGGAAGAGTTGGTGAGGAAGAGCTGATTCACAAGAGCTGGCGAGGAAGAGCTGATTGGGAGGAGGAGTCCAATCTTATTTTTTGGGAACTAAAGATGAGCTGAGCTTGCCCACCCCTGCTTTCCAATCCAAGAATCTCCTAGAGTGCCTGATAAACTTAAAAAATAAGAGCATCGCTAGTCGAGCTGTGTGCTGAGTGGGGGGAACAATGTCAAGCCAAGCTAAGAAAGGGGAAAAATTCCGAGCTGAACTAATAAAAGGGGAACAAGGCTGAGTTGAGTTGAGTAGGAAGAGCTGCTCAAGAGATGGTTGAATTAAACTAGGAGGAATTGAGCATTAGAGAGAGAGTAGAAGACCGAACTTATCTTGTGGCTAATCCTGAGTGAGCTCGATTGATAGAGCATTTGAGTGCAAGAATAAGGAACTTCGAAATTATAGGAAGTGGTTATACAGCAATGCACATGTGGTAGACCCATGCAATTTCGTAGAGGATTATATATATTAGTGAGTTAAATATTAGAAATGTGGGGGAGTTATATAGGGAAAGTGGGGTTCTGCCAGTTATAAAAACCGTAATGTAATTCAATAAAAGGGGAGGCTATTCATTTTTTGTATTATGACTATAAACAATTTGAGCAATTCAATAAAATACATCTTTACTATTTCATTGTGCTTTTTCATTTTTGCATCAAATATAAATTAAAAGGTGGATACAGTAATGAATAGATAGACATCAAGTTAATTCAAGATCAACAAGCACACAACTTTTGTTCTTACTATGTATTCCGCAAAATTTTGCAACAATTTTTCGCTCAAAACATGATGGCTACCGCAACATTATTGTTTCTCCTAGTAGTGCAGCTGGTGCTTTTCCCCTCTGCCACTCTGGCAAGCGATGACATTCATAATTGGCCACTTCCTGAAAGAGAAGCAAGAGTGCAGCCCGAGAGCTTCTGGTGGCGGAGGAGGCCGCCGCCTCCTCCGACTCGTGCTGTGAGGCCACCAGGCCTGCCAACGGTTCCTCGGCCGCCGCCGCCTCCTTCTCGTGTTGTGAGGCCGCCAGTTCCTCGGCCTCCACCTCCTCGTCCTCGTGTTGTGAGGCCACCAGGCCTGCCAAGGCCTCCTCGCCGCCCGCCAAGAGGCTGAGGGACCAATTATGCTGATGAAAATTGTTGCAGCTACAATGCTATTTCAAATTAATAAAACAACTTTTCTCTTCTCAGAACAATTTACTGAATGCTGGCTTTTTTTTTTTAATTTTTTTTGGGTCTTACTATATTACGTACAGCAGAAGTATTAAGCTCACGACTTTATTCATAAAAATTGATAAGTCACACTATAAAATTTAATGAAAAAGATACTATATATTCGCTAAGAAAAAATAAATAATTACAAATTTATATAATTTTGAGAAAATTCTCACTCCTTGTTTATAAATGTTACTTTTTATAATATGAGAGAAAAAATATTTTATACCATTCTCTTAAAAAAAAAAAAAAAACCCACACAAATTGCCACATGTCCTTTATACTATGATTTGTCATTTAAAATTTTCGGGCAAATGTATACCTCTAAAAAATTAATAGCACTCTTATTATTATATGATTAATAGTAGACTCCTAAAACTCAGAGTTTACTGACAGCAAAGTCCAATTCTTGAAGGTTGTGCGAGTACTCCAAATAAAAATTTCATGTATAGCTTTGTAGAGTGGTAGTAAGAATTATATATCTGTCAACTTTTTTATTATCACCCCTCAAAAAATCAAACTCCGTTTATGTAAAATTAGTAGAGTACAATTAATATTTGAATTTGAAATCACTGTTTATATATTCAGAATTGACCATAATTATTCTCACAAATAGGAAAAATTCTTGATACAATCAAAGTTGGAAATTAAAAGTTATTTGCAATTCTCATAATAAGATGTTGAAGAAGATGGTTTTACCATGGATTCTAAAGTGGAAAATGTATTTTAATTATAAATAATATCATGTATTAGGAAAAGAGGCACTTTGGATTCTTTATTTCTTTATCAATTTTATCTTCTATTCCAACATTATATATAAATATGTCAAGTGTATTTGAGTCTTAATTAATTATTTCATAAAAAATATTTAATATACATGTCATATATTTATAAAATAAAATAGAAGATAAAATAAAAAATAAAATAAATGATTTAAACTGAGAAAAAGGTAACTATGCTTTAAATTGTGGAATATGCATTAGGCTAGGTTTGTGTTAGAGGAAGCCTATGTATTTCAATGGAATAGTTTTAGGTCATTTTAACTAAAATGTCTATTTCATTGAAGTTATCTTCCTTGTTAAGTTTTTATGCACCACACTTATAAAAAAGTGACATTGGAACTTCAAACTATGCGAAATAAAAGCAGTGGAACAGATAGCCAGAAAAGAGAATTGAAGATTAATTGTTAAAAAAAAAAAAAGAGAATTGAAGATTAATTTTAACTGTTTCTCCATCTCATATTATGTTCAAACTATGCAATTGGTTATTGAATTGAAACTTGAACCTGATTTTCTTATAGGATTTTAATCCAGCCCAACTTTTTTAAGATACTAGAGCTTGTCATGCAGTTTAGTATACCATGGCTTCATACTGGGAATTATCTGCCTCGTGGAGCTTGATTTTGAGCCAGAAATCAAGTTTTCATACCGAGAGACCTAGGAGAGGTGTAAATAAATATTAAACAGATTGATGCATTATTTTCATATTTGTATTCGTTTAACTTTTTAAATATTCGGATATGAAAACGGATTTTACAAATATTTAAAAATGATATCCTAATTTGTATTTATCAGATATCAATCAAATTTGAATATATTCGCATTCAATTATAATCATTTAGATGTATTCATATTTTATTAAATTTATCCATATTTGAATTATTATTTTATATTCATATTCGATGATAATTATTTAGATATATATTTACAAATATCCAAAAACATGAATCTATGAGCCTATAATAAATACATATTTTAATTAATAGAGAAATTATATCATTCCATTAAAAAGAAAGTAATCAAACAAATAGCTTAATTTTTAATTAATAATTGACTATTAGCACTTATTAATAATAATAATGGCATTTAAGTATATTAATTATAAAGTCAACCAACAATAATTATGTTGATTAACTTTATTCTTCAATTTTTTTCTGTATATTATAATAATTTTTTAAATCTATTCTTTTTTCTTCCCAATTCTTCAATTATAATTTTTATATATACATATATGGATTATGAGATTTTTATTAAAAAATATAAATAATATATTATTTAATATATATATATATATATATTTAGATTAGATATTACATGGATTAACACGCATTTACTATATTCGTATTCATTTATAATTAGATATCTACTAAACGAATAAGGAAAATATCTGCTTAAATGAATGCGGATAAATTTTCTATAAATATATACGAATGCGAACGGTAAATAAATTTTCTAATATCCATTTATAGCCATATGTTTGAATGTGATATTTTTTTATTTAGAAAAATACTACAACAAAACTATATAGTTAGAGGCAAATATATAAAGACATATTTAAAACAATCACCAATAATAATTTAAGTAGGCAATTTAACATTAATTGCCCTTCTAAACTATTTGGCACCCTATATATCAAGGTATATATTGGAATAACCCATACAAGCCTCTAAAGAATAAAAAATGCCGTTATTGTGTTATATAAAGTCAATTTATAAAATAACCTCTATATAATTTGCAACTACAATGATGGAAACTATTTGTCTAAATGCCTCCATATGTATTAGAGATAATTTTTAAAATTTTAAAGGTAAAAAGAATAACATCAAAAACTCTTTTTTATAGTAGTGAAATTTTCATTTAATATAATAAAAATAAATTGATAAATTATATAATAAAATTTTTTTGTCACCACGACACAACTATATGGTTACATAGAACTTTGTAGGAAAGACATTATTAAATCAATATGTAACAAAATTTCTATAACTAAATAATTTTCCCAATCATAAAGAAATTACATGAAAGAATAGATGGAAATGAATTAAGAAAAGGAAATGAATGAAAAGCAGGCAAATTGTCAAAGATTTGATTGTACTATCTTTTGTCTATTTCACTTTTTGATGGATAAATTTTGCACGAATAATCTAATTAAAGATTATTTTATTTATTGTTAGTAATGTATGAAATAAAAATAAAAAATAATTAAAATTTCCTACATACTCTTTGTCATATATTTTATAAAGCCCAAAGGTTCAAAAACTAAAGAAAAATAATAAAATTTATAAGACTGTATAAAAAATGACATCTCATTATCTACATTTCCTTTACCAGTGTTTTTAAAATTTTTATTTTTTACTTCTGACAATTATTGCCTCACAATATTATTCCATTCAACTTTTAATAAAATTAATATTTTTTTTATTTTTTATTTTTTATTTTTTGTCTAAATACAAAGTTTTAAAGAATAAGGTGCACCTCCATAAGCTATCTAGAAGTAAAAAAAATTGTATACAAGAAAAACCTTGCTTTAGAGTTGAGATATTTAAATTGTGGTGATCATTTATAATATGAATTATGAAATATGGATTGTAAAGTTAGACAATATCTTTTAAGCTCTTTATGTTTTTATATTTTGGCATTTTATTAATTTTTAAGTAATATATATAATATAAATATATATTACATAATTATAATGTCACGATTCAATTGTGGTTTGATCAACGATTGAACCAATGAATTGTAAATCAGTAAGTTTTCTAATTTAATAAATGGTTCAATTTTTCGAACACTAAATTTAATATTGAGTTGATGTGGGATTTTCGAGGTATGGTCATTTACAAGAGAAGTGGGTCATATATATATGTACTAATGACCATCACACGTGTTTTCACGTGCATAAATATTTTTTGAATGTTATGTAATTATTTTACATGTTTTTTCTTCATTATAGCAAAAATGACAATATTTAAAATATGTAGCTTATTAAATTTGCTCTAATTATTATCAAAAAACGACATAATATAAATGAAATTCAACATAACTAATAAAAGAATATTTAAATTATTTTACTATTCATGATGACTATTACCATAATAACTTAATATTATCATGTCTTATCATGGAATAAGAATTAGTATATGATATGCTATCAACAAATGTGGTGTTGGGTCATTGATGCTGCAGAGAGTTAGAGAGTCAGGTACTCCGGTTGATTCAAGTATTTTGGGCTTGAAATCTGTAACCACAAACACACGTCAACTAGCCGAGAGGTCCTCAGCTATGGCACTCCGACGCTCAAATTAGGTTTTGGTAGATCAGAGAATATAGAGAGAATGTGTAGTAAATAGTATAAATGGTATTACCTTGAGCATGGTAATGCTTGTAGTATTTATAACCTGTTATGGCATGATTTTACCCAAGTACCCTTACCAAGTGTACTTGGCTTTCTCCATGATAGGGGGTTGGGAGTCATTCTTTGCTCAGATCTCGGTACTGTGCCAGGTGGTGCAATCTCCCGTTTTCCTGAATAACCATGCTAGTAGGAGCACGTCCTTGCCAGAGTTGTTAGCGGGGTTGTTAGAGTTGTTGGCAGCAGTTACATCCATTGGTAGCAGTCACATCAGCTGCCACATGTTATCAATGCCGAGAGGTTCAACCCATCCAACTTGCACCTGGAGGTCGATTCATGTCAACCGAACTTGGATGCTAAAACTTCGGAAGTGACCCTCAGGTCGATATGGGTCAACCGTGGGGCTTACCAAATGGAGTCAATACAGGTCGACCAGACTGAGGTGCCTTTGGGCTTTATAGGCTGTCTCTTCTGAGTCTAGGCCTGTTGGGCCTACTGGATTATACCGTATCATGTTGGGTCTCGTGGGCTGTCTCATTTGAAGTTGGGCCTTTTGGGCCTATCGGATTATCCCATATCATGAGTCCCCCAAACTCCCGGTCCTGATCGAGCTTGTCGATGAGAAGGAGCAGGGAGTTTATGTTCGAATATAGCAGGGAATACCTTCGACCAGGATTTCTATGCTTTTGACCAGGGTTCTGATGCTTTTGAGTAGGGTTTTTGAAATCTCGACCTGGGTTTTTGAAATATCAACTAGGGTTCGAGGCGGTTTCTTTGCATTTAATACTGCTATCAGTGCACCGGATGTGAAGCGTGCAGGATACGAAGCGTCTAGGATACAAAGTATGCTGTCATGATGGCAGTTACATGGTTTCCCGCACACGATTGCCTATAAATAAGGGGAAAGTTCCTTCATTCACACTTTCACGATTTGAGCATCAAATAATATCTATTATTGAAGAGTATCTTGCGTTGCAACTTTTGCTTTGAGAAAGTATCTGTAAGTGTCCTTATTATACCTTCATTTTTCTGTCTTTACCTTTCAGTACCATGTTTGGAAGCGCTGAATCTAGTAGCAATAGATCTGAGAACTCGGTACGAAGGGGAGGTAACGATAGTGAAAACACTGCACAATCTAGTTCTTCTCCCAGTAGAAATGGTAGTTCATGTAGTAGCAGCAGTGTTGTGGGGCAGGTTGGGCCTTCTGTGATGCCTATTAACCGGGACAGGTTGTTCACCGTAGATCATTACACTAAAATACCCTTAAAAATAACCAATGCTGACCTGGTGAGGATTAGGGCAGCCTACCATATCTCTGATGAGTTCGAACTAATAGCGCCAGGGTCCCGGGGTAAAATGCACAACCTCCTCGGGGGTTCATTACTGTATTTGAGGAGGGTTTAAGGTGTGGTTTA
>JACGDI010005623.1:256893-268261 GCA_014898725.1 Jacaranda copaia | reverse complement strand
AAACCCTGAAATAATGAAGTATAAAATTTATTTCTTTGAATTTCACATCGATCCAATTGAATCGAGGCAGGAAATTTCATTTTCATTTGAAGGAAATGAAGTATAATCCTGAAATGACGAAGTATAAAATTTATTTCTTTGAAGTTTACTTCGATTCAATTGAACCGGGGCAGGGAATTCGAGTTCCACTCGAAGGAAATGATGTACAAACACTGGGACAACGAAGTATAAATTTTGTTTGTTTGAATTTCACTTTGATTCATTTGAATTGAGGTTGGGAATTTGATTTCCATTCGAAGGAAATGAAGTACAATCCTGAAATAACAAAGTGTAAAATTTATTTCGTCGAAGTTCCTTTCAAATCAATTAAGCAAAGGCAGGGAATTTGAGTTCCATACGAAGGAAAGGAAGTACAAATCCTGAAATAACAAAGTATAAAATTTAATTCTTTGAAGTTTTTTTCGATTCAATTGAATCCAGGCAGGAAATTTAATTTTTATTCGAAGAAAATGAAGTACAAACCATGAAACAATGAAGTGTAAAATTTGTTTCTATGATTTTCACATCGATTCAATTGAATTAAGGCAGAAAATTTGAGTTCCATTCAAAGGAAATGAAGTACATTCTTGAAATAACGAATACTAAAATTTATTTCTTTGAAGTTCCCTTTGATTCAATTGAACCGAGGCAGGGAATTTAAGTTATACTCGAAAGAGATGAAGCACAAATGCAGGAACAATGAAGTATAAAATTAGTTTATGTGAATTTCACTTCTGTTCAAATGAATCATTAAAGGGAATTCAATTTCCATTAGAAGAAAATGAAGTACAAACTCTAAAATAACGAAGTGTAAAATTTGTTTTTTTGAAGTTCCCTTTGATTCAATTAAGCCAAGGTAGATAATTTGAGTTCCATTCTAAGAAAATGAAGCACAAACGCTGGAACAACAAAGTATAAAAGATATTTCTTTGAATTTCACTTCAATTCAATTGAACCGAGGTAGGAAATTTGAGTTCCATTCAAAAGAAATGAAGTACAAACCTTGAAATAATGAAGTATGAAATTTGTTTCTTTGAATTTCATAACGATTCAATTGAATCAAGGTCGGGAATTTGAGTTCTATTCGAAGAAAGTGCAGTACAATCCTGAAATAACAAAATATAAAATTTATTTCTTTGAAGTTTCCTTCGATTCGTTTGAGCTGAGATAGGTAATTTGAGTTCCATTTGAATGAAATGAAGTACAAACGCTAGAACTACGAAATACAAAATTTATTTTGTTGAATTTTACTTCGATTCAATTGAATCGATGCAGGGAATTTGATTTCTAGTCGAAGGAAATGAAATACAAACCCTGAAATAACGAAGTACAAAATTGGTTTCTTTGAATTTCTCAACGATTCAATTGAATCGTGGCAAGGAATTTGAGTTTCATTCAAAGAAAATGAAGTTCAAACCCTGAAATAATGAAGTGTAAAATTTCTTTCCTTGAAGTTACCTTCGATTCGATTGAACTGAGGCAGGAAATTTGGTTTCCATTTGAAGTAAATAAAGTGCAAACCTTGAAACAATAAAGTTTAAAATTTATTTCTTTGAATTTCACATCGATTCAATTGAATCGAGGCAGGGAATTTGAGTTCCATTTGAAGGAAACAAAGTACAATTCTGAAATAACAAAGTATAAAATTTTTTTCTTTGAAGTTCCCTTCGATTCAATTGAACCGAGGCGGGGAATTTGAGTTCCATTCCAAGGGAATGACGTACAAATGTTGGAACAATAAAGTATAAAATTTATTTCTTTGAATTTCACTTCGATTCAATTGAATCGAGGCAGAGAATTTGATTTTCATTCGAAGGAAATAAAGTGCAAATCCTAAAATAACAAAGTATAAAATTTATTTCTTTGAATTTCACAACAATTCAATTGAATCGAAGCAGGGAATTTAAGTTTCATTCGAAGGAAATGAAGTACAAACCCTGAAATAATGAAGTATAAAATTTCTTTCAATGAATTTCTCTTAGATTCAATTGAACCGAGGCAGAAAATTTAATTTCTATTCGAAGGAAATGAACTGCAAACCCAAAAATAATGAAGTATAAAATTTATTTATTTGATTTTCACATCGATTTAATTGAATCAATGCAGGAAATTTGGGTTCTATTCAAAGGAAATGAAGTACAATCCCTAAAATAGCGAAGTATAAAATTTCTTTTTTTGACGTTTCCTTTGATTCAATTGAGCCGATGTAGGAAATTCGAATTCCATTAGAAGGAAATTTTGTTCAAATGCAGTAACAACCAAGTATAAAATTTGTTTCTTTGAATTTCACTTCGATTCAACAAAATCGAGGAAGAAAATTTGATTTCCATGCGAAGGAAATGAAGTACAGATCCAGAAATAACAATGTATAAAATTTATTTCTCTGAATTTCACAACGATTCAATTGAATCGAGGCAGGGAATTTAAGTTCCATTCTAAGTAAATAAAGTACAAACCTTAAAATAACGAAGTATAAAATTTCATTCTTCGAAGTTCCCTTCAATTCAATAGAACCGAGGCAGGAACTTAATTTCCATTCAAACAAAATGAAGTACAAACACTGAAACAATGAAGTATAAAATTTATTTCTTTAATTTTCACATCGATTCATTTGAATCGATGCAGGGAATTTAAGTTCCATTCTAAGGAAATAAAGTACAATCCTGAAATAACGAAGTACAAAATTTGTTTATTTGGAGTTTTCATTGATTCAATTGAGCCGATGCAGGAAATTTGAGTTCCAATCGATGGAAATGAAGTACAAACGCAAAAATAAAAATATATTTGGAAGATTTGTGCAAAAATGTAGTGGAATAGGTATAGGGTTGAAAATTTATTTAATTTTTAAATTTTATGCATGAAAAAGATGCATTTTTTGAAAATATTTGTGTATTTTAATATTATTATAATAATTTATGGATACTTTATGTCAAATTTAATTGACTTTGATGGATCAATATATAAGAATATAAGATAACTTTAAAAATAAAAATAAATACTATTCTAGTGAAATGGGTTAAAGCACATGTGTTTCCAATGATAAAATGTTAAAATTGAAAAATGATTTTAGGATAGCTCTTCGAACTCTCTCTCTCTCTCTCTCTCTCTCTCTCTCTCTCTCTACATTTGCTACTATTTGCTTCTTTCCAGTCTCTCTACATTTGCTACTATTTGCTTCTTTCCAGTCAAATATAAATATTGGGTGTGATTAAATGTGTATTTTCAGGTTTTTTTTCTCCCAGAAGTTTTCACTAAATATTATAATGAAAAGGAAAACATTATTCACGGAGGTTAAAATAAAAATTCAATAAATTTCTTTTTACAATATATCTTAAAATATGAAAAAAAATATGGACTTGTATAAATGATTTGTCAAATATTTTTACTGTATTTCAATAAAATAAAAAATTGACAGATGCAAAAGTTTTAAATACTTTTAACCAGTGAGCAACACAAAAATGTATAAACAAACAGATATATTTCTGCTTTTGAGGTTCAGAGATACGATAATTCAAATATGTGAACTAATTTTAAACTTTCTAGGGAGATTGTACATATCAAGGAGATTTTCAAGATCAAATCCTCCTAGTGAACTTATAAATTATTATATACAGTCACCCTAGCTCTGTGTCATTGAAAACTACTAGTAGCGAATCAGCATATTAATTACCACAATAGTTTATATATAATAATAATAATAATAATAATAATAATTTTCACAAATTTAACAACTATTTTGTGTTTAAGTCATTTATAATGCATATATGGCAACAAGAAAAATATTTTCAAAGTCATTATTGATATTTTCATGACTATTTGATGTTTTATATACAAATACCAACAATTGCCAATAACAATTGTTTAAATCCAACCTTTGATTGCTGTTACTTTTAAAATTTCTGAACGTTACAGAATAATTATTTGCATTATTATCACTTCTATCAAATGATGCCTTGACTTATAATAATTAGTTGAACATAATTAATCCGTATCTTGATGTATAGAAAGTTGAATAACCAACAAGTTATTGGTGAATTAGTTGAGTATACAACTCTTCTTGTCTTCGCATGCATAAATTTATCTTATTATATGAAATATTAAAATTAATTATAATAATAAACAATAAAAAAACTTTAGGGAAAGTTTGGGAATGTTTCCCCAGAACAACGTCGTTACGGCGTTCTGGGGAAATATTCGCAAACATGGCAGAGAAATTTTTTCTTTTTCATTTTATTGTTTTAAAGCCCAAAATGTCCCTGTTTTGTTTCACTACTATCACAAACGCCTCTTTCATTTTCCTATCCCACTACATATATATATATATATATACACACAATATATTTTTTTATTATTATTATTACATTTAAAAAAATTATTAAACTCAAATTTCATCCCCAAACATCAATACAAAGCATTGATTCAACATATACAGTATAAAATGTCTCCTTCAAAATATAGCCATACATATCAAAACTTTCAAAACTCATTTTTTAAAAATTCCCAAAAACATAACCAAACATCAATCATATTCTCCCACAATTCTTTCAACATTTATTTTCCCAAAACACATAATAAAATCAAACAAAAAAACATATTCAAAAACTAACTTTTTTTTGTAAATTTTTTTTTTTTGAAAGACCGCAATTAGTAGGGGGTTGAGGTGATGACCCCTACTTGTAGATTAGTATCAGATGAGGTTTACAAGATTAAATACAAAAATATAAACTACTGTAGTGCCCCCTCTCGGGATAACACCAAAGTTGAGGCAGCACTCTAATTCAAACTTAAATCTCAATTCATAATGCAATCGATAGGCCCATAACAAACTTTTCAAACTTAACTTATCAAAAGTAGTGACATAATTCAATCTATCAATTACAACAAACTCAATATACATGCCATAGTTCAACCCCTGAATACCTAATAAAGTATATACAAACCTCAGGTTCTTAAAATCAAATTTGACATATCACAACGTCTCTAATTCTAGCTTAGCTTTCAAGAGATCCCATACATACATATAAGCATCTGTTCAATTACAAATTGTAATTTCTCTTCAACCTAAGCCAAAGTTCCATGTTCTTTACTTAATCCTGTCTGAGAAAACATGAATAATAAGGGATTAATTCTAAAGAAATTAGTGAGGAATGTTCTTAATAAAGAATAATAGGGATTTGTCGAGGGAAAATCAAACCAATAGATCGTCAATTAATATTTAATACAGAAACATATCAAGAACAAGTAAGAACAACAATAACAAGTTTGGTAGGCAGGCAATAACAAGTCCAAAGAGCAAACAATAGCAAATTTAAGACTTCTAGTAAGTTCTAGCTTGGGGTTGTAATTATTGGCTTGAATGTCCCAGGATCATTTCAACCGATCCTGCTTGGGAGGTGTAGAGCGTCTCAACCAATCACAGTCAGGAGGGAATGTAGATGGCTCATCCGGCACGTACAACTGCCTAATTTAGACGAAGAAGCTACACCATCTTTATTGCTCTAAGAGTAAAAACACAAACAATTAGGGTATAATCAAAATAAAACAAACTCGAACATAATACACAGTCCAACAAATCAGAAAGAACTTGCATACCAAAATCTCCTTTTACCAATTAAACAAGTACTTTACCATAGCTTGATAGCTTGGTATACAATAGGTTGCCCATACAAACTGTAGGCACATTGTGGATACCTAAGTGGATTGCTTAGAGTATTGTGGACACCCAAGCGGACTGTAGGGCGTGTCCCAAGTATCTTAGCATTCTGCATAGAATTGGCACTTGGCCCAAGTACTTCTTTGTACAAGTACAACAAGTATCAACCAATCAACTAGATTTGCTGGCGAGGCAATACATGAATGACTAACAAGTACAATCAAGCCAACAAGACCAGATAACAAGATATAAATAAGCAAGTATACCAATAAGGCATTCAATAACATTACAAGACGGGAACAAGTGCAAAAGGATAGCAAGTGTTGATCTAGAACAAGTATAAGATAAGACAATAGAAAGTACCAATCAGAAATAAGTACAAACTTGAAATCAAGTTCTAACCCTCACAGGGTTATACAAGTCAATTAACAATCATGAGCAGGTATATAGTCAAGTACATATGTTAACAAACACGAATAGGTACAGTTCAAGCACAAATAACCCTCATAAAGTTTTTCCATAAGAACAAATAGAAATGTTTGTGGCCAAAGTGGCAAACCCTCAATGCCATTGTCTCAGACAAGGGGAATCACAATCTACATTCCATAGGTCTATGGAGCCCACTCCTTCGTTACCTATCCAAAAGAATATATTCACAATCAAAATCCTTACTCAACCTTAATAACCTTCAATAATTACAATCTTACTATTAATAGTCTAAAATCGATAACTATTCAGCAAATATGGTAGTTTTAAGGTTCGATTGGTATTATTGATACATAACATGCTAATTAAACTGATATTATAGAAGTAGCTACAGGGTTCCTATTGGTGTGAGTAAAGAATATAATTATTTCCTAATTACATAATTAATCTCATAACAATATCCCATATCAATAATAATATTAGTCCAAATAACTTAATTAATCTAATTCTTCCACTTAAGTTCAAAATTCATAAAAATAAGGGTTTCTTTTTCAATGACCTCAACCAAATATGCCAAATGTAGTATCATTTTCGGGTCCACTAAGTACATGATTCCATATATGCATGGTTTCATAATATATATGCAATTCATATACTAGGCTTACTTCATGATATAATATAATACTTGGAAGAATTTAAAGTAGTAGAAAGACTATAAACTTGAATTTTTCTCTTCTTCCATTACCCAAGGTCAACTATCGAGGTGCCAAAATGACAAACTAAAACCATTGTTACGATCGTTGCATCAAGGAGCAGAGCCTCAACACTGCTACTATGGAAAATTTTAGAACCACCACCCATAGAATCCTTTCAACTTCTATAGCCTAAATGTCCAACTAGATTCAAGTTTTGTTTCTAGGAAAACCTTCAATTGAAGCTCTAAATAGGCTTCGCCAGCTCACACCACCACCTCCATTCACCAAATTTTTACTATTGCTGCCGTGTCTTAATCTAGGCGAGGTTACCAATAGCTTCCCCAAGCTGAACACCACTAGAAACAGTGCCCAAAGACTGAGTTTAGCCTTGCTCCACCACTGTCCACCAACCTCCATAGCGGTCAACTTCGGTCTTCATGCTTTTCGGTGAATCGATAGAGTTTAAGCGTGCATGGGGTATGGTTGTAATGTTGAGGGTAAAGATAAACGAAGTGGATAGTCAAGAATAGCCGTGGCGAGAGAGGTCGTCGAAGGAGAAAAAGGGATGCTGCGGTGAAGAAAAGAAGGTGAAATGGGGAGGAATTGTAAAGTTTGGATATTTATAGGTGGCAAATTTCAAATTTCAATTTTGACCCCAGAGGGAAATAACATCATGCAATCAAGTCCTACAAATTTATTAAAATATGGCTAAACTCTAGTTGACTTAGGCCCTTCTGTGCAAACCCCAACATTTGAAAATGTCATCCAATTGGGTTTTTTGAAAATTACAAATTGACCTAAAGATTTCCAAATTCTTGCCATTTAAGTCCTTTTTATTATTTTCGAGCTCTAAATCTGGCCAATCAATATCTTGAATTCTAAATTCTTATTTTTTGAAAATGTCAATTTTCAAGGGTGTTACAACCACTATAAATATTATATTAATTTTTAAACCAACTAATTTTGATAAAATTGACTGAAAAAGTTTCAAATGAAAGTAGTGTAGAATATAGAGTAATTCTATTAATGTAAATTTATGAGAATTATTTGTTGAACTTACGATTAGATAAAATGTAAAGAAGGAAATGTATCCAAATTTATTTATTTATTTATCTCTATTTCGTATTTTTAGTTTTGAAATTATTAATGATTGCATTCCCTTCTTTCCGATCTCATTTGATAGAAACCAAATTTAAGTAATAGAATATTTGCATTTTTAAGGAACAACATGTTGAAACGTCGTTTCCACAAAGAATTGAAGGATTCACCCTCAATATTGAGAATTTGAATGTCCTCGTGTAACTTTTCAATTAAATTCCAATGGCATCAAATTTTATGGAATGTTAATATAAATTTAGATTATTTAGTTGGCATGAAAACCATCTAATTTGAATTATTATTATTTCTACTCTTAATAATAGTTGATTATTATACCAAATCTTTTTAATTTTTGAATATCTTTTAGAGAGCAAAAATTGAGAAAATGATAAAAATATTGAAATCAATTCTATTTATGAGAGTAAAAAACCTTTTTTTTTTATTTATTAGGGATGTAAATGGATATTTGAAAACACATTTATCTTTTACATCTGTATGTATCCATTTGTACAAAATATTATTCACATTCGTTTAAAGTGGATATTCTTTATATTCAATTAGCAAATATTTGATTGTGAATGAATATATACAGATATGATAAATGCATGTTCAATTTATTTAACATATGCTTCGAATATATATTCATTGAATATATTCATTTAGATATTTATTTTTTCATAACTTAATTATATTCATTATTCGTATCTAATAAATAATATTTAAAAAATTACCATATACAATATATTCTAATTTTCATGCATTTTAAATATAATAAATTATATTTAAAAAACTATTTTGTATAACATATTATTAATATTTTTCAATTTGACGTGGGATAGCCCAATAGGCCCAACATCAAGTCTGGGCCAGAGCGCCAATCAAGGATTATTTGGTCGACCTGTATTGACCTTACTTGGCAGGGATCTATGGTCGAACAGTTAGGTCTGGCCGATCAGTCAGGTTTGGTTGACCCGTATCAACCTGAAAACCCACTCTGGCATTGACTCGAATCTCAGTCGCATTTATTAGTCTGAAAGGCAACTTGCCTCCGCATTAATGGTGTGTGACTATCGGTACAGTCACTGCCACCAACTCTGCCAACCCTGCCAACACCTTTTGGCAAAGAGACGCCTCTAGAGGTACTATTTACCCTAAAAAATAAGAGATTCAGCCACCTGGAATAGTACTGAAATCTGGATATGGAATGACCATCAATCCCTTGGCAAGGACAAAAGTCTATACACATGATAGAGGCACCTCTAACATATCACGCCTCAGGAGAAGGCTATAAATACATCCTGGCCAACCACACTCTAGGTAATGCCAAAAATGCTATAAACCCTTAATACTCTTAGTCTTTTGTTCGATTACTATATCTTGATTAGAACTAACTTGAGCGTTAGAGTGTCTTAGCTGGGGGCACCTCGTCTAGTCTAATGTGTGTTGTGGTTGCAGATCTCAGACCTCGAGAGAAATATAGTTTGAATCACTCAACCTACCTAGTCGATTCCACCCCAAACATTATTCATTCAACTATAAGTGACTTTCAGCCGTATCAATTTTGGCGCTGTCTGTAGGAATCTTTGAGATTGCAATGAAAAGATGGTAAACACACGTAGAGCAGCATCCAAAAGAGAGGAGAATAGGAGGTCCACTTCTCCACCACCTCCTCCACCCCAGCAAGGTATACATGCCCCGGGCACCAACGCCCCTCAAGAGCAAATGGTGACGCTAACCATGCCTTAGTCAATGCAGCTAATAAGCAAGCAGATTTCAACTCAAATTTTAGCCCAGCTGTCTACATCTTTGAACAGACACACTACGGTGCTTGCTCCTACCACTAGTGCCATTCCATAGCCCCCCTTTAGAGAATAGGTAACCTGAGAGTAGTTGCGGCCATAGAGAATCCAGGTAGTCGCCCATTAGACACGAAATTAGTCCTAGATACTCATAGAAGAAGAAAAGATGACCAAAAATATGGGAAGAGATAGCATATTCGATAGACCACGTTAGACCTAATTGAGCCATGCAGCGCGATAAGGTCGAGCGCTCTAGGTGTGACTACTGCGAAGAAAGGGAAGAATCTACAGACCTTGCACCATGGCCCATTTGAACCCTGCAGTGCGATCGGGTCGAGCGTGTCAGGCCATGTGCTGATCAGATTGCCACCCAGGCAGATCGAGAGAAATGAAAAGAAATGTCCCATCAAGTCCAGTAGTTGAATAAGCAACTCGATGAGATTTCAAGGAGAAATACCAACAAAGCACCCAATTTGGATGCTCCTCAATAATCTCATCAGGAGAGAAGGTTCTCTTTCATTCAAGATATCATCAATGAGCACATTACCATCGATGCAATGGTCCCAACAGTCCTGTCGAGGTATGACGGCTCGACTGATCCCAACGAGCACCTTATGCAGTTTGAGTACATGATGCAGTTACATGGGCACAATGGATATATCCATGCCAAGATGTTGGTGACCACCTTCCAAGGCATCACCCTAGATTGATTTGTGAAGCTTGAACTATCATCGATTAATTCTTATGACCAATTGTGCGATAAGTTTTTGCACTAATTTGCTAGTAGAAGAAAGGTGAAACTCCCCCATACTCATTTCCACACTATTAAGTAGGATGAGAGAGAGTCCTTCCATGATTTCTTCACCATATTCAACATGGAGGTCCTCAAAATAGATAACCCTATGATTGAGTTCCTGATTGATGTATTGTTCTTGGGGATCAGACACAAGTAGTGCACCAATGTATTGGTGCGGGAATGTCCCAGGTCAATAGAGGAGCTACTCGACCTAGCCGAAAGGTACATGACCCAGGAGAAAATTAATAGGCTCAAGTTTGGATCCTTCAAAGTCGAGAAAAAAAAAGAAAGGAAGAGACAACCAAAAACACAAGGAGCGAGGTCGATCTCCCATCAAGTACTTCCACGACTATACACTATTGAACATTCTGAGAAAGGAGGTTTTTTAGGCCATTTAGCATGATAACCACCTTAAGAAGCCCAGAAAGTTGATGGAGACTAAAGCCATCAAAAAATTAAAGAAATATTGCCACTTCCACAAATAGAAGGGGCAGGACATAGATGAATACTTTAACTTCCAAGACGAGATTGAGAGGTTGATCAAGTAGGGCTACCTCAACAAGTACATAGCTATGGACGCTCAGATTGAAGAGGGTAAAACTGAAAGGACTCCCTATAGAGAAAGGTCAGTTAGCACCAGAAAAGAGGATAAAGGAAAAAAGCCTGTCCAAGAAGATTGCCCACCTATCGGAGGGATAATTAACATGATCGCAGGAGGTCCCACTGGGGGGACTTTAAGTCTACTTGGAGGCAAACCCAGAGGAGGCTTGAGTCAAATAAAGCCTCGCCCATTGAGATAATTTTTCACCTCACGACGAGCGTACAACCTATCTCATTTATCGATGCTGACTTGGCCCATATC